>WBMW01005333.1:416147-427889 GCA_013396635.1 Penelope pileata
GCTGCAAAAATTGCATTACTGCTCTTATTATGTTATCACTTTATAATTTGCAGCACTGATTGCCATCTTCAAACAAGAACCACAAGATCTCAGATATTAATAACAAGTCCTAGTAGATCTTTAGAGGTATTCCTGTTTTCAAGTCCAAGTGATTTATATTGTACAAACTAAAAAAAGGGACACAGTGGGCTCATGTTCAATGTGGTGTCCACCAGGGCCCTCAGGTCCTTTTCTGCCCAGCTGCTTTCCAGCTGGGTGGCCCCCAGCGCACCCTGGTGCCTGGGATTGTTCCTGACCACGCACAGACCTTTGCACTTCTCCTTGCTGAACTTCCTGAGGTTTCTGTCAGCCCATTTCTCCAGCCTGTGCAGGTCCCTCTGGATAGCCACACAACTCTCTGGCCTATCGGCCACTCTTGCCAGTTCTGTTCCATCTGCGCATTTAGTGTGGGTGCGCGCCACGCCATCATCCAGATCATTAACGGTGACACTACAGAGTACTGTACAACCCCAGCGTTGACCCCTGGGGCGCACTGCTAGTTACTGGCTTCCACATAGACTTTGTTCCACTCATCACCACTCTCTGGGCCTGGCCATTCAGCCAGTTTTCAACCCATCTCGCTGTCTGCCCAGCCACCTCATAAATCAATGTCTTGTCTGTGAGGATCTTATGGGAGGCAATGTCTAAGGCCCTGCAGAAATCCACTGTTCGGCCCACATCCATCAGGCTGGTCGCCTCACAGAAGTTTATCAAGCTGGTCAAGCACAGTTTCTCCTTGGTGAATCCCTGCTGACTATGCATGAGGAAAGAAATGATGAAGGAAAATCAGTAACAATCAGCACTCAATTATCAGTCAAAAGTATAAAATTATTCTGTCTGTCTCTTAGAATTGAGGTTTGAATGAGTGATAAGACAATAAATTAATGGAAGTCATATTTGTTCTCCTTCACTTAATATGATGATCAGTGTTTGCTTAGAATTAAAAATGAAAACAGTCATGAGAAAATTGTTCAGTTTTTAATTACTTTTACTCATTTATTTTTGTTTAATTTAAGGTTTGTTATATAAAATGCTATGTTTAATTGAAGACGGAGTGCTACATGAAACCTGGAATAGATTGTATCATGCAGTATTTCAGTCATCCTACAGAACATTCGCTGACTTTGAAATTAACTTTTCTGAGAGCATTGTTTAATTCATATTCACTTAATTGCTTTCAGCTACCTCTCTGTAACTGATGTATGCACTTACTCACTACACAGGTTTCCTTCTTCATCTTTCAAACATCAAACTGTGTAAAGAGTGGTAGGACAGTATCCAAGTTAAATGTTACTTAATACAGTTTCCAGCCCCCTCTACAGGTGGGAAAAACCCTATTTTCCTGCATTCCTGCCACAAAATGAAATTGTCTTTCATTCAAAAAAGCACAGAACCCAACAAGGGCATGATAGCTAAAGTGTTACTTAACTGTACTGTGTTGTACACATTTTGACAGTTTTCTTGTTTCAATTTAATATTCAAGAGGTTTGTGTCAGCAGATGAATCAGGGAATGTACAAATTAAACTTTTTTGCTGTGATGCTACCAGTTGTAGCTCTAGGTTGGTATCGTGTTATTGAAGAGAATTGCTATCTCAATTAGTAGAGTTCTTGTTTTATATGCATAGATAACTGAATTATCATTTAATTTAGAATCATAGAATGGTTCAGGTTGGAAGGGACCTTAGAGATCATCTTGCTCCAACCCCCCTGCCATGGGAAGGACACCTCTCACTAGACCAGGTTGCCCAAAGCCCCGTCCAGACTGAGTTTGAATACTTCCAGGGAGGGGGCATCCACAACTTCTCTGGGCAACCCGTTCCAGTGTCTCGCCACCCTCACAGGGAAGAATTTCCTCCTTATATCTAGTCTAAATCTACCCTCTTCCAGTTTATAACCATTACCCCTTGTCCTGTCATTACCTGTCCTTGTAAAAAGCCCCTCCCCAGCTTTCCTGTAGGCCCCTTCAGGTCCTGGAAGGCTGCTATCAGGTCCCCCCACAGCCTTCTCTTCTCCAGGCTGAAGAGTCCTAACTCTCTCAGCCTGTCCTTGTAGGGGAGGTGCTCCAGCCCTCTGAGTCATTGATCATTTAGGGTGATGTAGTTTATTTGAAAAATAAGATTGTGTATTTTCCCATTATTCTCTGGTGGAGAATGATAGGAGTGCTTTTAGGTTGCACAGTCCATCTGTGTTCACTGAACATGGATGGGCTCTTGCCTCAGATGTCTGTAGTTGTCAGCCTCTCTAATCTCAGGAATGTCTTAACTCTGTATTGGAAGTTGTATAAAAAGAGCTGATCCTCTCCTACAGCATGGGAGGGAGAAAAGAATTGAGAATAGCAGCTTCTATCCTCTTCTTCTCTGAACTGAAACTCTAGTGAGATGTGGAATCTGTTGGAAAAGGCAGTGTGGAGACATATTTAGTAAATGTGGCACAGTTAAATCATGTTAGTGGGTGAATAAAAGGTTGTACAGGAATAATGTAGGCTGACATTTCTTAGTTTTACAATACCTCCACTGCCACAAAGTAGAATTCTTTTAATATAGTTTTTGTGTATGTATTTGAATACAATTCAGTTTTCTTTGTTCAGTAATATTGCTTTATAATTCTGATGAATCAGTAGTGTTTTTTAAAGAAGTGTTGACTATATTTAAAATAGAACTTCTTATGAAAAAAGAAATAAAATTTTCATCTTCATTATAAGTATTTCCATATAGTAAAAACAAAAGAATAAATATTTATTAATCTTTGTAAAACATTTATCAAGTACTTGTCCCTGTAAGTATTTCTCTACCCTGCAAAAATAACTGTTTTAACTGTTGGGTTGGGAGGCCATTGTTATTACTTCTAGCAAAAATACTTTACAAAGTTGCAACTATTGAAGGAAAAGACCCCTCTAGAAATTTGACGGTTATTATTTTCTTTAGACGTCTTGTTTTGGTTTGGGAAAATATTTTGGAGGGAAACAATTTTATGGAGATGGAGAGTGCTTTTACTGTTTCATTCTTGCATGATTGAGGAGGAGAAGTGTGAAGCTGGACAGAAGCATTGTCTAATTTATCTGTGCAGTGCAGCCTAGCATTATTGATTCCTATGTGTTTGTTACTAATTTATGTGTTCTCTACAAGGCAGTCTTTTAAAGAAGTACAGTCATAGAAAAGTTGGTTGGAAGGAACTTCTGGAGGTAACACCATCCGATTCCTTGTCTGAAACAGTACTTTCACAAATGCTAAGTCATGTCAGCTGTGACTTTGTCTAGCTATGTCTTGAGGACCTCTAAAGATAGAAATCTATTTATTGAGCCAGTGTTCCCCTATCCCTCTGTGAGAATGTTTGTACTGAAATGACTGCACATTCATGGACACAGGCTGCCCAAAGGTCACGGAATCTCCTCCTTGAAGAGCTTCAGAAGATGCCTGGACACAGTCCTGGGCATCCTGCACTGGGTGTCCTAGTAAGACCCAGAGGTGTCAGCCAACCTCAGCCCTTCTATGATTCTGTGATCATTTCTTTAACCTGCGTGTAAAATTATGGCTAAATGGTTTCTAAGTTACAGCTAGTAAAAGCAGGGGACTGAATTGGGAGATAAGCAGGTCCTGGTGAATCAGTATAGACAACATAATGAAACAATGCATGTCAGCTTCTTTGTTAGATATTTTTTCCCCTTCATTAGTTATTAGATCTATTTTTCTAGATCTGATTTCTTGCAGCAATTAAATATATTTGTGCTCTGAAAGATACAGAGTTGCTATGATTCAACACACACCTAGCTGCTCTCAGTAACATTACTTCATTTGTTGAAGTAAGTAGTTTAAACCATTTTAAGCAGTCTCTTTAGGTAGGGTCATGAGCAAAGGAACTCTAACGGATGTCACTGGAGTGATTTGTGAAATTACCACTCGCAGGGTACTTGTACAACTCTTTAGTGATTTCAGTGTCTGTCCAGACTCTATCCTCACCTCAGCCTGGCAGTTTAAGATAAGTGACTATACTATACTCTGTGGCAGCATGACTCAAGTATTAGCGTGGCTATTTTTATAAGGACCAGGGCCAGTATGAGGCAGCTGATAGAAGCTGACATCTCTTACCATGTGTTGTTTTTGCTGAACGTACTTGCTTGTCATTTTAGCGTCTAAGCTCTCAGATTACATATTGTGGAAATCTAATTCTTCACAATTTTATTAAAAGATTTTCACATTTAAAAGTACTCAAATTCACTCACTTTTAGTGAGAGAGTTAGTCTGGAAACTGGACACAGGTGCATAAGTGCAATTGTGTTGTCTCAGAAAGTACTAAGTAAAAGTTTCTTTAAATGCTTCCTTTACCATCTGTGTTTTGGGTTTTTTTTTTTTGGCTATTAGAACAAAATTTTGCTTTATAACTTGGCAAATGAGGAATATTGTTTTTGGAAGACCAGAGATTACTTTTTTTTTTTTTTTTAGAAAGTATTAATACTATTATGATAGTTTCTTTCTTTTGAATTTAAAATAGTTATTTTATAAGGATGTTAAGGTGGGCAATGAGTTGCCCAAAGTTAGTTTCTTATGTATGATAATTATCTCCCATAGTGCAAATACTTACTGTGTTTTCTTTTTTTTTTTTTTTTTATGAGCCAACACCATAGGACATCTGGTGTGTATAGTATTCAGATGGTAAAGAGACTGCAGTGCTGCACAGTACAAATATATTATTAGTTCATGGAGAATGTCAACTTGGTAATTAATTGTGTGAGTTTTATGTACATACATTTTATTAGACACAGTTTGATAACCCATATATCAGACTTCTCTTTCCGTGCCAAAAAGGCTTTTTTAAAATCTTGATTCAGATTACGTTATAGGTAGGGCTCATCTTCCTTATGCTTCTAACCAAAATTTCTGCTTTATTTGTTCTGTTTGCTACCCTCCATCTTTTCCACTGATAATTCTTCAGGTGCTTCTGCAAAGGAAGAAATACTTGTTCTTTTGTTAATTAATTCTGATTCTTCATAATTATTTTTCCCCTTTTTCAGAAGGGAATATTGGGGCAAAGAGAGAATATATTTCTGTCATTCCTTGCTTTTTCAAAGTACACTGCATCATACAACACCTGATGCTGAAAATATTAAAGGAAATATTCATTAAAAATGATATGTTGACAATAATCAAAACTAGATTTTTCATTTTAATCATACTCAGATCTATCTTCCTGTAAAGATGAAGAAAGATGGTCTGGCAGCCTCGTGTTTTTATCTCTTCATGCTCCTGCCAGATAATATACTTTTACAGTGTTAAGTAACCACCATACATCCAGACTTCTTTTAAAGTCAATTTGTCAAGAAAGCTTGTAGTAGGCATCTGGTTTAGTTCATTTAATGAAATTCATTTGATGTTCTTAGTTGTATCAAATGTGTTTTCAATGCAGATGAATCCTTAAAATGTATAATAAAAATGTTGATATTTTGGATATTTTTCATGTTAAATGTGTAGGTCATTGTTTTGATAAATGTACATCTCTATTTTTATCATTTTTTCTGTAATGTGAAGTCTGTGAGTGTTTATTTTTAGTAGTTGAGGGCTCTTTAAATTTTATTGCATTTACAGTAAATGGATATTCAAGTCTAGTTTTATACCAGCAGTCTGTCTAGTCCTGTACACTCCCCTAACGGTGTTCTATTTCAGATTCAGCTGCAATGTTCAGGAAACCATATAGTGTAGTAAATTGAAAATAAAATCTAGATTTTTTTCCGCCTTGTCTTGGTTAATGATTGAGTATCTTGAAATATGAAGAGTTTCTCAGTGAGTTCTGTTCAAATTGTCTATACATCTACATAGGTTGCTCTGAGAGTAAAACCTCCCATTTATTTCCATAGAAACTACAACAGATACAAAGAGCACAATAACAGTATTTGGTAGAGCAAATTCTCAGCTACAAAACACTATTTTTCAACATAGCCACCACCATTAGCTGTGCATTTTCGCCAGCCGTGAACAAGAGCCTCTGTGTCACGCTTGTAAAAACCTGTACCAGCGGAGGTGACCCACTGTTTCACAGCTGCTATGATGGCGTAGTTGCTAGGAAGGACTGCAAGGGCAATATCATCTTTCATCAGCCCAAACAGATGGAAGTCAGAAGGCACCAAATCTGAACTATATGGTGGGTGTGGTAGGACAGTCCAGCCAAGATTGGCAATGTGCTCCACTGTGTTCAGGCTGGTGTGGGATCATGTTGCAAGAGAAAGGTTGTCTTCTTCTCTGGCCTGATGCTGGAGGGTCGAACCTTTAGCTCAGTCAGCATCGCCATATAGTGGTCGGAGTTGCTGGTTCATCCAGGTTCCAGGAAATCCAGAAGAATCGCCCTTTTCCTATCCCAAAAGACAGTGGATGTCACTTTACCTGCTGAGGTCTGTGTCTTGAACTTTTTCTTCGATGGGGAATTCACATGTCACCACTCTGTGGACAGCTGATGTTTTGGCTGTGGCTCATGGTGGTAACACCACATTCCATCACCAGTAATGATGCAGTCCGGGAAACAGTCACCTTCAGCCTCATATTGATTCAGCAGGTCCTGACAAACCTGCATACAGTGTTCTTTCTGTTCCTTTATGAACATTTGTGGGACCCACCTGGTGCAAGCTTTGCAATATACCAACATGGCCACCATCATTTTCAATGCATTGAAGCTGATATTAAGCTCTGTATGCAGTTCCGTGGTTGTAATCTGTCCATTTGCATGAATGAGCTGATTGAGATGCTCATCATTTTGTGGTGTGACAGCTGTGCATGGCTGTTCAGAACATGGCTTGTCTGTCTTGTTGCTGTTGCCACAGCTGAAACACACTGCCCGCAGTCTCACTATGCTGACATCCACTGTTTGGTCGCCATAAACATTCAGCAAGCGTTAATGAATGTCAATGGATGTGATTATTTCTGCATGGAGGAATTCAGTGACGCACCTCCCACTGTAAGAGTGGAGCAAGTCCAAGAGCACCTCATGAGGGTTGATGTGTACACGTCCATGGGACCAGATGACATGCATCCCAGGGTTCTGAAGGAACTGGGTGATGTGGTTGCCAAGCCACTCTCCATCATATTTGAAAAGTCATGGCTGTCAGACGAAGTCATCAGTGACTGGAAAAAGGGAAACATTGCCCCATTTTTAAGATAGAGTGGAAGACCCAGGAAACTACAGGCTGGTGAGCTTCACCGTTGTGCCTGGGAAGATCATGGAACAGATCCTTTTGGAAGACACGTTAAGGTACGTGTGTGATGAGGAAGTGATCTGAGACAGCCAGCACAGCTTCACCAAGGGCAAATCATACCTGACGAATCTGGTGGCCTTTTACGATGTAGCGACAGCATCAGTGGACAAAGGAACGAAAATTGATGTTGTCTACCTGGACTTGTGCAAAGCCTTTGACATGATCCCCCACCACATCCTTATCTCTAAATTGGAGAAATACAGATTTGAAGGGTGGATTATTCAGTGGATTAGAAATTGATTGGATGATTACAGCCAGAGGATTGTAGTGAACAGCTCTATGTCCAGGTGGAGGCTGGTGATGAGTGGTGCCCCTCAGGGGTCCGTCTTGGGAAAGGTGCTCTTCAGCATCTTTATCATTGACATAGATGGTGGGTTGAGTACCCTCAACAAGTTCGCTATGACACCAAGCTGAGTGGTGCAAATGACTTGATAGAAGGGAGGGATGTCACTCAGAGAGACCTGGACAGGCTAGATAAATGGGCCCATGTGAACCTAATGAGGTTCAAAAAGGCCACATGCAATGTGCTGCACCTAAGTCAGGGCAATCCCAGATATGTGTACAGACTGGGAGAAGAACTCATTGAAAGCAGCCCTGTGGAGAAGAACTTGGTGGTCCTTGTGGATGAAAAGCTGGATGTGAACCGTCAGTGTGTGCTTGCAGCCTGGAAGGCCAGCAGTACCCTGGGCTACATCAAAAGAGGGGTGGCCAGCAGGGAGAGAGAGGGAGGTGATTGTCCCTCTCTGCTCTGCCCTCCATCTGGATCCAGGCCTGGGGCCCCCGTACAAGAAGGAAGCAGAGATGTTAAGAGTGGATCCAAAGGAGGGCCACAAAGATGATCAGAAGTCTGAAAGATGATCTTAGGTGCTCTTCTATGAAGGAAGGTTGAGGGAGTTGGGCTTGTTTGGCTTGGAAGAGAGAAGGCTGTGGGGAGACCTCACTGCACCCTTCTAATGCTTGAAAGGAGCTTACAGGAAGGAGGGAGACTGACTTTTTACATAGGTAGATAGCAATAGGACAAGGAGGAATGGCTATAAGCTGAAAGAAGAAAGATTTAGTTAGAAGTTAGAAAGAAATTCTTTATGCAGAGGGTGGTCAGGCACTAGCACAGGCTGTCCAGAGAAGCTGTGGATGCCCCATCCCTGGAGGTGCTCAAGGCCAGGTTGGATGCGGCCTTGGACAGCCTGATCTGGTGGGTGGCAACCCTGCCTATGGCAGGGGAGTTGGAACTGGATGGTCCTTAAGGTCTCTTCCAGCCTAAGCTGCTCTTTGATTCAGTGTAAGAGAATCTTCGCTTCATTCAGACTTCCATGTCAGACTCCATTTTCTCAGACTGCCCATCTGCTGCCCTCTGTTGTCCGGCAAGAAAATGTAACAGAATATTGGTGAGACACCTCTGATATTTTCATAAATACAAAAATCAAATCAGCTTTCGTGTTTGTTAAACCAAGTAACCTGTGATGATTCTATTTGACAATTAATTCAACATACTTTGTATTACTCTTTAGGTTTTTAGGTATTGTCTAGGACTCTGGAATGTGAGCATGAGTGTAATCTTACACTGGTGGTTTTAGTCTAAATGAACATGTCAAAAGTGGGCTTGTTGCAGTTTACCATGCAAACGTAGAAAGAACTATTTAAGAAACTTGATTATCAAGAATATAGAGACTGAGTGATGCAACTTTGATTTTAGAAACATTCATGATCTATTAATCCTGATACTTTAGGCATTACGCTACTTGCATTCAGTGAGGTTATTTGTTTCCATCTGTGTTATTATTTGCTTTCTTCTAAAATGTTAGGCTTTTCCACTGACAGAATTGCCCTATGAGTAATCTAACTTCACTGATAACTTCACAATATCCATTTGGCAATTTCTAGATGTTGGTTGTGCTTTGAGGGTATTTTTTATTGTAACATACAGAAGTCCCAGACCCTAATGTATGGTTCACTTTGCAGTGTCAGAGAACATATCTTGCAGGTAAGATACTCTATTTCTTAAGTTTGTGGCATAAGTTCTGGATTTTGCTCCTTCCAGAACAGTGATGTGAATGTTTCTTCTATGACTTAAATTTCTTGCAGTGTTACCTTAATTTTTAGGTGGCATATTATGAGCATTGTAATGGATTTGTTCTCTTTTCTTTCTTTTTCTTTTCTTTCTTTCTTTCTTTTTTTTTTTTTTGCAAAAGGACTGCCCTACACATACTTGTAGTTTAATGTTTGCTTTTGCTGTGTCTAGTTCTGATTCGTTGTGTTTACGTGACTCACTCGTCAGCCATCTGTTAGTTATAGTTTAACTTTGAAGTCTGTATGTAATTTTGTTTTATTAATGAAGCACAATAAGCAGCATTATGAAGCTTTTCTCTTTTAATCCTAAAAGGAAAAAAGTCGGTATCTAAAAAAACAATCACAAAGAAGAGGAAAGGTGTCACAAAGTCTACCATACCAGAATTTCAGGTAAATGATTTTCATTTTTGTTCTACATTCTTGAAACCGGAATGTCTGTAAATTAACTTTGTTATTGTGTTACATAGATCTTGGAAGTCCTAATCAAAGGTGAATTTCCCTTTTCCAGATTAAAAGGTTTACACTAATAATTTTTAAACACATTTCTCATTTTCTCAATAGAGAATGTTCTAGTATTTTTTATTATATGCACCTCACAGTGTGTTTCTCAGTATTATTTAAGATCCCAGATAAATATGATGCAGGACAGAACTTGAAAAAACGGCATTTTATGTATTTTATAACGTATAGTCTAGGATAAAATTGTATTTTTGTTGGTGTTTGTTTTGTTTTGTTGTAGTGATATGTTTCATCATGATCCTTGGATTGAAATCTAGCTTAATAGCTTAATTTACTGAAGGAATTGGAAAAAATCTGTATATTCATGTGTTCTTGTTTGTAACTTTTACCTCTTATCTGCACGTGACCTTTAGACCAGAGAGCACTAAGAAGAGAGTGATAATTGTAATAATGTGTTTTTTTATAGTACCGTGACAGAAGTAGGAAAGTACTTAAGTTGTAAGTCACAATTTATGCATGCATACTTGCTTGAATTGAAGTTCTCCTTTGGTTTTATCTTTTTATAAAAGCTTATTTTTCAGAGGACAGTCTGCACTTCTGAGCAGTCAAACCTCATTAAACCAGAACTGTTCTGTGAAATCCTCACGTTGAATTAGTTCCATCCACGATGAAAATGTGTTTCAGGTGGAGTTAGTAGAATTTCTGGCAATAAAATTGCTTAATAACAGTCCGTGTTGATGAAGAACTGATATTTTAATGCGCATTGACTTTTATCTTTATTCTAGTGGTAGTGGTTAAAATCATTCCCAGCAACTCTAAAACGTGGGCAGTGTCTAAAAAGGTGTATTTTTCTCAGCATGTTCTCTGCATGCCATGCATATGCCTAGTTAAGTTGTAAATTGTCTGTCTAAAATATTATCTAATACTTAGATTAACTTTATATCTAACCAAGGTAAACTGTATGTTTACATATTTGTTTAAATGTGAAATTAACATTTTTACACTTACCTATGTAAAATGTTAATTAAAATATATAAAAAAAAGTCTCAGTTCTTTTGATCAAATCTAGGATTTAGGTCTGTTTTAGGGGAAAGTAAGATCTGTTGGTACGAGTGCTTCAATCTTATTAGGGAAGTGTTTAACCATTTAACTGCCTTTTTTAAAAGGGATAGGCTGGACTGGTATGACTTATAAATACTTGCAAATATTAAAACATATTTGCAAATGTAAAACTTTTAGAGCAATGAGCATGTGTCTTGATATTCTGTTTCACATACATGGACAGCCAAACTTCATAAAATCATGTAACTCTTTGAAGACGAGAGTATATTTTTAAATATTTAATAAAACAACTTAAGGTTATACAGTGAGAGATGCAAGGGAGAGTATAACCATAAAAATGTTCCTATTCATATCGAAATATCAATTCTTTTAGGAAGAAAGCAAATAATTGAAATCTTTTTGAAAATTTCTAAGTAGTTTTATGTTCCTTTAGTCTACAAATATAAGAAAGGGGAGGAAAAAAAAGAAAAAAAGCCATAATGTACTTTTTTTCTTATGAATTGATCCTTTACTTTAGTATAAATGTATAAATTCTTTACCTGAAGATAAAAATCAGCATTGATGCTGAGAAAATTAATGTTATTGCATCTTCTAAGGTCTGCAATCATGGAGATAGATAGTATGAACCAAATTACACATTAAAATCAATTACTAACAAAAGAAAAACCAGAATGTAAGTGTGCTAATTAATGTTTATAATGCCAGTTTTAAGTGTCTTTTTGAGGAAACAAACCACACAGATTTTCTGCTCTCTCTCATAGTTTGAATGTCATGGGCAAGACAGTAAAAGCACAGATCAGTGGTCGTCACTGCCTACTGATGTGTGATTTCAGACCTTACACTAACTTCTTAGCTCAAAACTTTAAAAAAAAAAAAA
>WBMW01005333.1:427905-499481 GCA_013396635.1 Penelope pileata
AAAAAAAAAGACCAAAAAAAAGAAGCAGATGTAAATTAAATAGTTTTTACCAAGTAAAAGCACACAAAAACATGGGCTGTGTATAATATTTTGAAAATTATCTGTTAAGTGAGTTGATGACTTTGTCAGTCGTGAGTTTGTAAGTTGGTTTTTGCACTTCTCCTTTTAAAAGACGTTCTGATTTCCAAGTTTATACGTACTGTTTCTTGTAAATGTTTTAAATAAATGACAATTATTATACTCCTGTACAAAAAGGACACTAAATTGGTGTTGTTGGTTCTCCCCCCATCCCTCTCTGGTACTAAGTGCGTTCTCTGTCTTCCCTCCTTTTTCCGTCCATGTATGCCCATGTAGTTACATAGACCTACATGTAGCATGGCTAAAGAAGGAACACACGTTTTAAGGAACTGGGGAAACGCTTTGGTTTTTCTGTAACTGCATCTAACAGTTTCAACGTTTATCAGCTGTGGTCTGTATTAAATACAGATCTCAAAAGGGGGATGCCTGGATGTTTTCCACTTTGAGGTGGTGGCAGTAAAAGAACAGTTTAATGAGAAATTTATGTATAACATAAAATCATTATGCAGACAACTTGAAGTTAGGAACAAAACCCCACTGCAGTGCTTTACGTTTAAAAAGGTTGGCTGAAGTTCCAGCTGGTTAAGACGGGACGAGAAGGTAGCATCCATAATCTAGGGGAGTACAGTAGGTTTGTATTTGCGAATCGATTTAAAGATTGCACTTTTTAAATAGTGATAAGAAATGTATGTGTAGTTTTTTTGTTTATAAATTCCAAGAGATCACTGGAGAGTGCCAGGTTAGAACAATGCTTGTCTTTCCATAAAAAATCTGGAAAGACTATTTATTGCTGCTGTTCCTCCTTGAAGTTCTGGAAGCCAATGAGGGTCTTTCAGAGATCACTGAGATCTGAATTTGTATCCTAATGAGAGAAGTTCAACACTGAATTTGAAAATATACTGGAAAACGGAATACCTGAAAGCTTCCTTAGTGTTCAATTGAAAAACTGAATGCTTATTGCCCATGAAAGTTTAGTCCATGTATAGTAATTACATCCTGTGCCTGACCTGAAAGTACCTGTGTCATAGTGAGCACGCGCACAACTAATACACAGGGCTTATACATTAGTGGAAATAGCAGCGCCCTGGATGCTATTTGGTGTATTAGAGAATAGGGACCAACTTTTCACTACCTTCAAGTAATACAGGTAATAAAGTTAACATGTTTTTTTTTTTTCTCTTCATATTTTTTTCCGCATGATGGATAATTAGAAGGCATGTTATTCAAGAACAGTACAGGAAGATTAGATTGTAACGTTAATATGTTTCTTTTTGCATTCACGTGAACTTATATGTTGAAACATAAAGACCAATTTAGGAAGACAGTATTGCTTGTGGAAAATGGAATTCCTAAGTTCTAGCAATTAGCAACCATGAGCAAAGAACAATGAAACAGTAGAGTCTCGTTATTAGCAACAGCTGCTAGGTTGCATATCAGGATGATCTTAAAAAAAATTAGTTTTCTTTATTGTGTTTACTGACAGTAGATGTCATTTGAAAGAAAAATTTTAAATCATACCTAAAATAATTATAACATAATAATTTAAATGCATTATTTGCTCTCGCAATATATTGCAAAATAAATGAAGTCGTAAGCTGAACTTACTGAAATGAGATGGTAAATAAAGACTGAAATAAGCTATTACTTATCCAACTTGATTTTAGAAGTTTCTGAGAACTTTAGCGATCATCTTACATTTAATGATGCCTAAAATTTGACTAGAATTTTTGTATCAGTTATTTTATCTAAGATTAGAGAAATCCCGAAACCATTTATCTTTGCAGCTTTAATTTTCTTCTGCTTTGTGTACAAAATACACTCTACACTCTAAAACTACTGTTCTTTTTATCTTTACTTTAAAACATTGGCTTTGTTCTGTAAGAAATATTGACCAAATGAGAGAAATTTCAGAAATAGCTCCTTCCCAAATAGTGTCTTTAGTATCTCATCTCAAATCCTGATTTTTATAAAGAAATAGATTTCTTCTTGAATGTTTTTGTGATGATTTGTAGTACAGTATTGAAGTGTTTCAGATACTAAACTCATTTTGACAATAAATCCTCTAAGCTGAGCTGCTGCTGCCTTCATTGTTTTACCAGTGGATAATTGATACAAAAGTATTAGTCTTACAGGTACACTTGTAATGACAGGAAATTGGGATTTGATTACTCTGTCACCACCAGCCCCAAGACAACTAATTTTTTTAAAATTTGCTTTATTTTTCCTATTCATGTGCACACACTGAAAACTTTGTAAATTATATCCTAATGTCTCAAGTGACTGTTCTGACAGAAGTAGGACCTGAGAAAAATGTGGCCACATGAATTATCTGATGACATGTAGGAGCTTTGTAGTAAAGATTTTTTATTTTCAGAAGTTTTTATTTTCAGAAGAAGGCATTCAACTGACATAATGCTGAAATCATCCTTCTCCTTAAAACCTCTTGCTGTCCTACAAATTTCTAGAGAGAAGTTCAACAACTTTTAGCAAGTTAAATAGAGATTTAGATGGATAGTATGTTTCTTTGGTTCATAGTTCTGATTTGTCTTCGGTCATTGACTTAAACACATCTGGTAGGAGAAAGTGAAAGGTGATTATAAAATTTAAAAAATGAACTGTCAGTTATGTATCGAAAGGAATGGATTATAATTGTGTAAGGGAAATCTCTATCCAAGCCTATATTGACTTTTGTCAAGGGCTTAGTGTGACCGATTTGCAAATTTTTGTATAATAATACTGTATCATAGATTTGATTGCAGGCCAGATGGGAGAAGAAAAAAACGTTATTTGCCTTCTGATTTACAGTTATGTAGTTGGAACTTCTTTATATGCAGGATATGTCTGTTCTATGTTAGAATAATGAAAGAACTTGATATATTTTTTATATGAATTCGTTTCGGATCTAGAACTTCATGTGTAATTGAAGTAAAGACACGTTGTTAATTACTGTTGTGGGAAAAGAAAAAAAAAAGGAAATTGTATCATAATAGCATATTGGAGGTTTTTTTCCTACTTGAATTTGATTTTTTTATGCTATTTCAATGTTTTTCAGTACTAATGACAACATTTCCACCTAAAGATATTCAGAAGTAAGCAAGTCTTAACATACCTGAATGAACCTAGCAGCTTAAACATTTCCAGTTTAGTAAGCCTGTAATTGACCTAAGTGACTGTAAGCCAAAACTTAAAGATCATTTTTGTTTCTTTGAAAACTCGTTCAAGACAATAGCATCCGTATTGTGAAAATAATGATGTAAAAAGCTGTTTGCGAAAGACAGGAGTAAGAGGAAATTTCTATGCACTAGATAACGCTGCCTTTGCTAAAACAAGATGGCTAGATTTGGTAGACATGGGTAGGTTATCTTACCCATGTAATGCTCCATGTAAATGTATGAGGTTCTGTTCAGGTGAAAGTTTTAACAAGTGCAATAATATTGTAACTACAGCATAGTCCAAAGGTAGTACGCATTAATTCAACAAATTATGGCTTGGCACTCAAGCCTGTTCCAGTTCATTATTTCATCTGAGACAAATTTGGTAATTTGTGTCATTCACTGCAGCTTGGAGAAAATACCTACATTTTGAAAAGGGAGCTCATATACAGAGATATGGTTTGTATCTGAAGTGAAGTACTTTCCTTTCAATAAGACCTTTTTTGTGGTTTTTTTTTTTTTTTTGGTTTGCTTTTTTGTTTGTTTTTACATTAAATATTACTATAAGAAAATAAAAAACAAATGGTCAGCACTAGGTAATAGCACGTGCTTTTAGATTTTATTTAACTTCATTGTGCATTTTCCAAGTCCCACATTACCAAGTGTTTGTGTTCATTTGTTTTTTAGCTTATTTGCACTAATCTTGATGAACTCAGGGAATTAATCACAAAGATTGAGAATGAACTCAAAGATCTGGAGGACATTAAAAAGAAATCGGTATGTGATATAAAAAGTTTTCTCTTGTATGAATATAAAACTATGCCAGTTATTTGCTGAGGCCTGCCAACTGAAGATTTTTTGCCTTTTCAGTGATTGCATGAAGCCTCTTATGGTTGGTATCTGGAGACTATTATCTTCATCTTTTCTTTATATGTTGTTCTGTTCACAATGTTCTTCATTAACTACATGTTAACTGCCAGAATAAAATGCTAGTAGTGGTAATACCTTAGAAGGAGCAATTAATTTCTTTTAAACATGAACATTCCTCCCTGAAAACAAAATAGTAATAACAGAGTAGAATTCTCATATCAGGCTATGCACCTTGGATCTTCTTTTGACTCTTAAGATGCTTATTAGGATTCCTAACTCCTTTTATTTTTCGAATGACTTATTGAAATAGGCTTTGCTGAAGTGTTCTAGCAACTCAATATCCTTCTTGCAATGAGGGGCCCAAAACTGAGCGTCGTACTCAAGAAGCAGTCTCATCAGTGCTGAGTATTGAGGGAAACTCACGTCCCTGGTCCTGCTGACTACACCATTTCTCATGCAGGCCAGGCTGCCATTGGCCTTTTTGGCCACCTGGGCACACTGCTGGCTCATGTTCAGCCAGCTGTTGGCCAGCACCCCCAGGTCCTTTTCTGCTGGGCAGCTTTCCAGCCTCTCTTCCACCAACGTATGTTTAGTCTGAAGAAGAGGAGGCTGAGGGGACACCTCATTGTTCTCTACAACTACCTGAAAGGCAATTGCAGCGAGGATGTCAGTCTCTTTTCTCAGGTGATAAGCAATAAGATGTAAGGAAACAGCCCCAGATTCCTCTAGCGGATGTTTAGATTGGGCATCAGGAAGATTTTCTTCACAGAAAGGCTGGCAAGGCATTGGAAGCAGCTGCCCGGTGAAGTGGTGGAGTCACCGTCCCAGGAGGCGTTTAAGAGATGCGTAAACATGGTGCTTAGGGACATGGTTTAGTGGTGAACTTGTTGATGTTAGGTTGATCATTGGACTTTGTGATACGAAGAGTCTTTTCCAACCTAGATGATTCTATGATTCTGTGTGTTGTATTCAAATGGGATGTACAGGAAAACATGCTATCTGGCCTTGGATGCAAAATTGAGATATACATTTTCCCTTAGGTACCTTGGGTCACTTAGTCTATGCAGCTGAAAAACTTAAAAGAATAACCATTAAACAAAAGAATGCAATACTTTTGAGTTTTTGTTAAGACGCAATGATTCTTCCAAAGGTGGTGGCTGGATGTGAATATGTAAATAGTGCTAATTTAAATGACCCCCTGCAGCCTACTGTTTTTAATCCTGATTCTTTTTCATTGCAGTTTTGTTTATTAAAGCTTTGGTAGGCATATCTGTGGCATTTCTACAAATAGTAGGGGTCAAAAATGTTGCCTTTTCTATACCTTAGAAATTTAGTCACTAATTTGTGTGAATGTCCTTAGTGTCAAGCAGAATCAACTTTTATTTTTAACTATTTGAGTATTGGAGAGATTTGGTAGAGAAGAAGCACTGATAGACAAATTTTGGTGCATTCCCTCAGCATAATAGCTGTTACAATATACAAAGGAGTAAAGACTTGCTACACTTGAAATTATTTTACAGCTGCTAAATTGCAGATTGGTTTTAAGATAGGACTGTCAAGAGGTTGTCAGAAAAACTATGTCAACAATAGAAGAAAAAGCCAAAAATGAGAGTACACATTAACATATCAATAATTGTGGTATAGGTGAGACTTTTCATACTAGTAACACTATGCCAACAAGACTTCTTCAAGGGTAGACAAATGCTAAATATGTCATAATTGCTCTTTGAACTGAAATCTGATAATGTCATTATGTAAATAAGTTGCATGACTTCAGCAGGAATACTATGTTTAGTTCTAATCACACCGTCTTAAAAAACCAACAAACTCTTAAATACAGGAGAGTTAAGATACAACTCATTCAGTGGTCAGAAGTTGTGAGGTAAGGACAATCTTTTTGTGTGCTTGTATAGCTCTATCTGATCATGATTTTGAGTCTTTAAACACATATGGTGTTAAAAATACGTGAAGAAAAAAGGCTAGAAGTAATTGCTGAAGAATTGATTATAAAGAAACAGTGAAATGTTGATTTTAAAAACCAGTAAAATTGCATACTTTTTAAAAAATGTGAAGGAAAAGATCTTAAGTTAGATGAATAGTCAGCAAACTTGACAAAATTAGGCTTCATTTTGCAAGGAAGACTGTTAAAGTTTCTTTTCTGATGTCTATAACACTGTGTGTAATTAAGTTAGATAACTTTAAATCTGAATGAGATGCAGATTTTCATTCTTCAGCTCTGACACAAGTGACAGTGGCATCCACAACAAGGTTTCTTTTAGATTTTCTGAAGTCTCTGGTATAGTAACTAAAACATTGCTCTGATTTCATAATGCAAATTTGACTTAATGTGAAAGCTTATTTTATTATGATATATGATGATAATTTGGAGGCTGTTTATGGCCTTCTTGTTTGGACGTGAAGATGGCGGTGGTCTTATTAATCCGTGGTATCTGTCTTGGTGACATAAAAGGAATTCCTTCTCCCGAACTTGAAAGTACCAGAGGCTGTAACAGAAGAGCTGAACTGTAAGACTTCTTTAACGGGACTAAACATACCGTTGTCTGGCATTTTTTGTAAGTAGTTAGACTGGTTGTATCTGACGCTTCTCAGAACATCAGCTTGAGCCAACGAATTACATGAGAGATTTTTAACTCAAACAAGTTTTGTTTGGCAAGTTAAAAACAAATTAGAACAAGGTTATGTAATGGAAAGCTTTGGATAATTTTAGATGTAGATATTACTACCAGTTCCTCCTACAACGATGAAATAACAAATGTGTTTGAAAGGATTTTCACACTGTTAGGCTGATTAAAACAGTTTGATTCTGCGCTCATTTGTACATCTGCAATACCTTTTGAATTAAATATGAATATTACTTATCCATTTTTAAAAAAACCTTACATTTCTGCTTGATTATCGGTGAGCTTGTTGTAAAAATGATGAGATTTGTGTTAGTGCAAGTTTGCAGTGTTCAGAGAAAAAAATGAAATTTGACCTCTATCCTTTAACATTAAACTGAAGTTCAGTCTTAGTATTAGCGCTTTCCAGACTGCTTCACTCTTGAACTCTAGCCACAGTTCTGATGTGAGGCTGCAATTTCACATGTGCTTTCAACTGACATAAGCAAAAACTGCTGCCAAAAAAATAGTTGCTATTCTCCATGTCTCTGGCAGCGTCTGTTTGCTACCCCACACGAGAGGGTAGCGAAATTCTTTGTTCAGCTGCATGGTGAGGGAGTCTTATCACAAATGTAACTTCTCTTTTACTGCTGCTGAGGTAGTTTTAAACTCAGATCACTATCCTAGAGCCATTTATTGTGCAGTTGCACAAATAACTACTTGTGTCCTGCCACAGCTCAAAAGGTCATTGTAAGGACAGAAGTGAATATCTGGGGGCAAAAGGAAATCAAACTGCTGTTGTCAGGAGAAGAGCTCTACTGTGGCAGCTGTAGTTGTTAGTGATATTACAGTCTAAGTCAGGGGTGCTCTAAAATTCTCTGTCCCTTCAGCTACTGAATACTCCCTCTCCTCACCACGTAATAGATTTTAAGGTGAGAAAAGAGAATAAGTCATGCAGATTTATTATTTTTTTGAGTTCCTAGTTGGAAAAAAGTAAACTGGAGATGCAGAAAGAGGATTTGAGTGACTTGAGTCATGCGGATGTCTAAGCTCTCTACACTGTCTAGTAGAAGAATGGAGGGCAGCTACATAATTAATATCTAAGATACGTCTTCTAGCCCTGATGTTTTGCTGCACATCCTAAAGAATGTGCCCAGCACATGTATTGTGCCAAGAGCTATATAAAGGAAAACAAAGGAAAGCTGGCATAGTGTAACTTGAGAGAAGACTTCAGGAGATGCCCTGTGAGTGGAAAAGTTCCATCCCTTTCAGAAGTGGTGGAACCAATCCACAGGGCACTGCCACACTGTTTTCTGAGATTGCATGATATGTCATTGAAGTTGTAAAGAATTTGTTTTGACTAGTGAAGATCTAAGTCTTTATTTTAGCCTGTATTTACCGGAAAGTACACAGTGCTAAATCTCACTTTTACCCCCTCGGTATTCACATGATTTTCAGAAGACGTCTTGAAGTTTTTGTCAGGAGGTCAAATGCAGCATGTAGTGTGGAGGTGAGCCAGAAGAGTGCCAGCATTCAAATAGTAGGGCTTTTTGTCTCTGCCTCTATTTAGTAGCCTTGCTTGCTGCTGAAATATAATTGTATCTTGGATCTACAGTGCATCTATTACACTCAATTATTGAGTGCTGGGTTCTGTTGGAATAGTATCTTAGATTGCTACCTTTTAAACTGTTCTCTGATGCCATTCTGTTTGGCATGGTGGAGCACAACCATGTTTTTTAACTAGGGAGTTACAGTATATCATTGCCCTGCTAGATTGCCTTAAAACTGTTGGTGTAAGCTAAAGGCTAAAGTTCTTGTAGTTTTTATTTTGCTATGTAGAAAGTTTTGTATCTTTGAAGGAAATCTAAGATTGTACCTTATTTTAGCCTAGTGCTTTTTATTTTCCCTGAGATGTGCTAGTTTGTAAAGGAGTCATCTGTTAACTACCATTTTTTCACTTGATTGTTTTTTGTTTCCTACTAGCTTATCTGGAGAGTTAGGAAATAAGGAACTTCTTTTAATTGAGGAACTTGCATTTTTTTAAAAAGTTAGAATGTGTTATTCATTTTTGTCATTTCATACATTTCATTTTTGTATGTGTGCCCACTGATGTACCTTGCACATATTTTCAAAAAGTGTATTTTGCTGTGCTGTGTGTCAGATTTGATAAGTAACACCCTTTCATTTTAAAGTGAAGAAAAAGTAGTAAAAATTGAACGAATAGTGAAAATATTACAACTAAAAATAAGATTCTAATAAAAAAAATTCTGTTTTGTTGCTAATACTAACATGGTTAAGATGCAGTCAAAGTTGCCACTGGTCACTAGACAACTATAAATCTGAAGTAGAGTGTGTTGGCTAAAAATTTTTCTCATGAGATTTTACTCTGTTTTTACCTGGTTTGCTGGAAATTTGGACTGTATATATAAATATGACAGTTCATTTGAGTGGGAGCTTTTAGACATGTACTGTACCTAGAAAATAAGAAATGCAAAACAGCACCTTCTGTATTTATCAATACACAAGATAACTATAATTTTCTTACATTTAAATCCAATTTTTTTTTATGTTGTCTTATGTGTTAGGTAGAATCAGACAGAGTTGCAAAGTGTATGGATATCTCTTTACTGCCATTCAGTAATTCAGATAATAATTTCTTTAGTGATCTAGAGTCGTTGCAGTTTTTTTGCATGAAACTGTTAATTAAGCTGCTTTGTAAATCAGTAGTATATATTTAACTGTTGTATAATACAGCTGGACTTGAAAATTAATGCCTTCTTGTTACTGTGTAGTATGAAACTAACAGGTTTGCAAATTCTTGTTTCAAGTAGTGAACTTTGGGCTTTTTGGCAGATGTTATTTTTAACTTTATAGTTAGCGTGTTTGTTGTAAAATGAACTGGGTTGTGACAAGGCAAGACAATTCTAGACACTGTTCTATGTCTATGTTAAAGCACAGATCATCTGGAGAGAGCATAAACATTCAAATGTTCAAATGAAATGCAAAACTTTATTTTAGTAGCAACATTAGGTTGAATAATTGCCTACAAGCCTGACTGGTAAGTGCGTTGATGTCTGTGAAAGGAGAAGAGAGGCTGGAGCCCAGGATTCCTGTAGTTAAGTACATAAGGTTAAAATGATGAAGGGTAGGACATTCCAGAGTAGAAGACCAGACTGTCCCTACTGGAAAAGTCAGACAAAGGTGAGGGGGGAGGAGAAAGAGCTATGTTCATGGCAAACTAAGGTTTGTAGCAAAAAGATGAAAATAGTATTGTTTTGCAGAGGTGTGTAACACACTAATGCTCTTAACTTCATAGTAAAAAAAGCGAAAATCTCCTTTATAAGTATTTTGAGTTTTACTGTTTTCTGACTTTGTTCATAAAGGTTTTGATCAGGCAGCTGTACTTCCCATCTCAGATGAACATCTTTGTCTTTTTGAGTGCTGAATGTCTTTTCAGCAGATGAGTCTCAGAAGAGCTGAAGGCAAACTGAGGCTTTCTGCAGCACTAAATCCATACTCACTCCAGAAGTCTACATTTAGGAGTGCAGCTGAGGTTTTAGAGTTAGAAGCCCACCAGTTCATATCAGAAGTATTCAGATCTTCAGACATAAATTCACATGTGGGATCACTGAGTGAGACTGTGCAAAGGAATACATTGGGCCGGAGTGGAAAAATATTTCCTGTGTCTGCTTTTTTTTTTTTTTATTTTTTAAACAGCCTGTTGTTAAATTTGTTCATAAGAAGTGGAAGTATCCAAATTAAGGGAAGAGACTGTTTTCTTCTTTCACTGATTTGCAACACATCGCTGTAAAAAATGTAGTATTAATATGGGGCAGAAATAATGCAAATTGGCTGGTTTACTAAATAAATTTCTAAAACGCTCCCACTGTGTATAGTAAAGAAATGCCATCTGTTTGATGGCAGGGGAACTGTGTTTTAACAAGGCTGTACAGGGATTTCCCAAGAATGCTCAGCAGAAATCCATGCAACCACCAAAAATAGGTTAGGGCTCTTACTAATGTTTCAGTGATTCAAGCCCCAGCTTTACAAATCATAGAGTGGAAAGACTTACTGTCTTTTCTCATTTGAGCTCTGTGGAAACTTAATTATTACTGGGTTAAATTTTCTTCATTTTTTAGCTTGAGGTAGGCTTCCTTCTGCACATTCTTTTCTCCTTCTGACCTCTTCTCTCACTCCCCAGTAAAATATATAACAGACTTGAGAATTTTGGATATAGGGAGCTTTCTGTTATACTTGTTTTCATTGTGTTACTGTATTTATGTTAATGTACTTGCAAACAATATTATGGCACAAGAAATCTATGTTTCCTTTTGGTTTAAACTTTAGATTGAGATCTTCATCATAAATCTTTATTGGAATAACAGAATTTTAATAGACCTACTTGTAGTCTTGCAGCTGAAAAGTACTACTTTAATTTCAGTGTATGTTCTATATTACTGTGCATCTTCTTCTATAGTGGATCTCTTTTTCCATTCTTTGTCCTAAAAACTTGATTTATATTTTAATCACTTCCATAATAGTCTGTTTCTGGCTTGCCTGCATCTTGAAAGGTACTGATACAAGTCCAAAATGTTGAATTTGTAGTCTGAAGTAAAGTTTTTCAACTCGCATTCATACAATTTCGTGTATTTCTGAGGAGAGATATTGAGTATGTAGAATTTTTGGATATCCAATCAGCTAATTAGTTTCTTACTGTGGAGGAATATAGCCAATAGAAGGCTTCAAATTTTTAAAGCTTTTCCACAACAATTAATTCTCTGCTTTTTCTTTCTTCTGCTTATCTCTTTAGCTTTCCATATTTTTGTCCTAGTCTTCAGTTTTTTGTATCTCCTCTGGTACCTCTTTTGCTCTCTATATTAGATGTATTCTTTTCACAACTATTTTGTCTTTACTCGGCATGATTTTTTATGCCTTTGCTGGTGTCTAGGTTTGTCTTCCTGTAAACGTTTGCTAAGATGCTTCACCTAAGTCACTTCTGTCATGTATCTTTTACAATTCCAGATGTGAAAGTGTGAGTTCTGCATCAAACATATAAGTAGGTAGTCATACGTTTAATGTGGAACATCTTAATCATAGAGATACTGCTGTGTATTCAGAATATTTCATACCGCTTTGGATTTTGCTCAACTAGAATATTATTTTAAAAAAATCAGGTAAGGCATTTATGTCAGTATACACAATAACAAAACAGCTGACTTCATAATGGTTGAGTTGAAGAACAGTGAAATATTTGTATATCCAGAGTTAAGAAAGATGAAATTACATGATGAATAGCTTAAAAGAAGAAACAGTGTTTTTGTAAACAATTAAAGATGTTGCATACATCTAGTTTCTTCATGAGTTATGGAAGTGTAAATTAGTATCTTGAAGCTCTTACAATCAAAACGTGAAAGTTCAGTGGTGTATGATTTCAGTCTTCTGAGTTAGTTTGGGAAAAACATCAGGCTGGTAATAAACTTTCTATTGTGTTTTTATGGTTTACAGCTTTAAATCTGGGAGATGACCATTACAATGATTATCTTGTAGTAATTTTACCCAAATGAAATTAGAGCATGATCAAATGTCTGTCTGAACAGTCATTTCATAGTAATGAGCTAAATCTTGAGATAAGGAAATGCTGAATTGCAAGAATTTGTTTATTTATTTTGGAGTTTTGTTTGTTTGTTTTCACATTTATTTGCAATATTTAATAGAAGAGTCTGGGATACCATTTCAGGTTATAGCTTGGTTTGACTGGATTCGTGTAATGAAAGTGCAAGCTGAGTCTTACAAATAAAAGTTTGAGAGCTGACGTAAGATATTCACCAGTCTTTTCATTGGTTGCACATAAATGCTCAAAGATAAAATTGATAAAGAGGTATCATGAGTGATTTTGTTTTATGATTTGCTGCCAGCTGTTCCTCCTGACTGTGTTCCATCCCAGTCTTCTAATAACATCAGAGGTTAGCTGCTGATAGGTAAATTACTTTGAATGGCATGCTGAGGGTAAATACAAATCATTGACTTTCAAGAAATTTAACTTTACAAAGTAACTCTTTTTCAAAATGAAAACATGTTCTATTATAGTATGAGTTTGTACAGTATGAGTGATCTCATGCATTCCTTTTTTGTGAAAGCTGCCACTGAAGTTCTGCAGTACTGAATTTGGCCCATAAATTGGTTAATAGGAACATTCAATATCAATCCATCTCTGAATTGAAAGAAGCTTTTAATCTTTTTTCTTTAGGTATCTGATGTCCAAAGCAGCTGCAGATCATCAACTCCCTCTCCATGTGACATTACTAGAAAACGCTAGACTGGTGATGTCACATATACCACAGAACCCCGCTGCAGAATGGAGCAGGCGTATTAAGGGTAAGGTAAGTTTTCTCCCTCCACCACCACCCCTTTTCAACAATATTGCATGGTTTTATAAGATTTCTAATTTTCTTCATTTTATATCCTCAGGATATAAAGTGAAGACTAAAGAAAATCTTATAAAACTGCATAATATTGTGGTTGTGTGTGTGTGTGTTAATTTAAAAACAAAACAAAAACTCCCCTATAAAGTTCAGTCCTTACCCCGTATATCAATATCCTGGCTCCAGTCTGCTTTGGGGTTCCATGATGAGTATGCCAGAACAGTGTGTGTTGAGACATCAAGGAGAGTGGAGTCAGCATTCCCTGGCTGCTCTGGATGTCAGAAACCTAATTTTAAAAGGTAAGTTTTCAGTCGAGAATGTGTTGAATGTCTCTATTTGCATTTATGGAAACATTCAGCACATTTCTTAAATTTTTTGTGTTTGTATTTTTAAAATTTAGTTGTAGTTTAACACAGGTACAAGTCACATTTTATACTTGTCCTCTCTGTAGGCCTTTTTATCTCCTTTGTTTAGTTGTTAATACCATGTGTTGTGTATCCAGATGAAAATAGTGTTTTGCTCGTTACTACTTGAAAGAAGACAGTGACTGGCAATCAGATTAATGTGTAGAAGCAGTGCTATTCAGAATGTGAGTTATGAGTCACATAAGAGCTTAACTGTGCACACTTCCAGGTTCGGTACTGGATATTTCTGCTTAAATAATCACTTTGGAATGTAAGCTATAAAATTTTATTAAACTTAAAATTACTTTGAGTAAATTGAAGGGGAACAGCTTCTTCACACCTGTTAAGAGCAAATTCTTCATTGGCAGAAAAAGACCTTTCTTCAAGTAAAGACTGTCTTGGGTTGATGTGTTCACATATTTTTATTTCATGTCTACTGATAAAATCCTGTTGGTTTTCATATACACTGTAAGGTAGTGCATCCAGATCTCCATCTCTACATGCCCATTGTTTATGACAGAACTGAACTGTGGTGCTATAATAGCTATTCAATTCTAGAAAACCTGCTGTTCCACTACACCACTCATTGTGGAATTTCTTAATGCAACTACATTTCAATAAGTTTGAGTAGAAAGGTCTTGGCTATTCTGTGTTGGTAAGCACCTTTTGTGCCTTGAGATGTTGCATTCTCTTTGCTTGTTAATCTCATTACCACATCTGGTCATATTTAGAGGCTTTATCTTCATCGTAGGGAATCTTCTAGTCAGGGACATGTGAAGGTCTCCCTACCTTGGAGCAGCAGTATGACAGTTGCTGCAATAGGCAGCAGCCAAGGCCTGGTACCAACCAAGGCCTGATAAGCTGAATTCTGAGAACAAAAAAAAATGGAGACTCAGCAGCTTTTTTAGGGCAACCTCTTCTAACACCTTAGGTTTCTGATAAAAATATGTTTTCTAAAGTCCAACCTAAACTTCCTAAGCTTCAGTTTATGGAAGTTTTCCTGCATGTACACTATTTAGTGTAACTGAGAAGAGTTTGCCACACAGATATTTGTAAAGGAAGTTTTGTGTTCTGTAGAAAATAGGCTGCTGTGTATTGCTTAAGTAGGGAGTTAAGTCATAGCTTCATCAATCATTGATTTGCTTTTCACCTGGAAGTACACAAGACTGTGTCATGGTTTAACCCAGTAGGAAGTTAAGTACCATGTAGCCATTTGCTCACTCCCTCCACACAAGTGAAATGGAGGAGAGAATTAGGGTGGAGGGGAAAGTAAAACTCATGAGTTGAGATAAGGACAGTTTTATAGGAAAGAAAGAGGGCAGAAAATAAAAGAATACATGAAACAAGGGATGCACAACAGAACTACTCACCACCAACTGACTGATGTGCGGACAGTACCCGAGTAATGGTAGCCCCCTGCCCTCAGGCAACTCCCCTGTTTTATTCTAAACATAACATCATATGGTATGGGATATCCATTTGGTTGGTTTGGGTCATCTCTCCTTTATATGCTCCCTTCCAGCCTCTTGTACACCCCCTGCAGAGCAGAATGAGAAGCTGAAAAGTCTTTGGCTCAGCATATGTGTTGCTAAACTACAACGAAAACATCTGTGTCCTATCAAAATTATTTTCATTACAAATCCAAAGCACAGCGCCATACCAGTATCTGTGAAGACTTTATCCTAGCTGACGCAAGGACACTATGCTAGAGAATGAAATTGCATAGCAAAGGTAATGCAAAGTTTTGTAGTAATGTGTGTCAGACACCCTTTTTATGTCCCTTTATTTTTTACTATTTTTATATTTGAGGAATAATAGGTGACCATTTGTATGACATCGCAGCTTTGCAGAAATCTGATATGTTTGCACAGAAAACCAATTGAACCACAATTATTTGAAAGGGGTTTTGTTTTTTCCAACTTTTTGGGCCCTTATTTCTTCTGTGCGCTCGCTGTTTCTGAGAGATATTCTCATTTGTTTGTGTTGTGTATGTGCCACAGATTCATTGACAACTACTATACCACAGTAAGAAAAGTGAGTAATTGAGAAATAGGAAAATAATTAACTTCCAAATTTCTTATGGCAGTGTTTCATAATTGCGTAAAAGCGATGGAAGCAAATCTGGCCTTTCCTAGGGATTATATCTGGAGGTCACTAATTGTCAGTAAAAAAACTATCCATAGCATTGTGTTTCTGTGTTTGTTTGGCTTTTTTTTTCTTTTTTTCTTTTTTTAAGGTAAGGAGAAGTGTGACCTGTAATAACAAGCTTTCTTTAAAGTGATAATGAAGACATTGAAGTTTTGAGGTCCATTGTTGACTAAGCCTTCTACACGTGTCAGGCTATTTGATGCATGATACGGTTATCACTTCAAACTTTGCTCAGTGATTCAGCTAGTATTTATCTGGCTCATAAATGCTCCTTTCTCCTACTTAAACAAAGATCTATCCTTACTTAAAAATAAATTAGTTTCTCAGAAATTCATAATTTCCTGTGAACTCTGTAGTGATTTTTAATATATTTTGTACTGTGTTTTAACACATACCATTATGTGCTTTGTCAAATGCACGTACAGCATTTCTGTATCCTGACAGTAGTGACATCATTCATTTTTTATTTTGACACAATCCACTAAAACTACATAGTATATAAATTAATCCCTTTTAGAAATGCCTGTAAAATGTTTTACACGCATCACAGAAAAGATGAATCTGTGCACATAATTCTCTCATACATTAGCAGGTGATAACAAATGCCTTGATAGGCTGCAGTGTGCACAAAGGCTGTTTCCTGTTGTACTCAGTGACACGTTTTATGCTTCAGTGTTTATGCTGCACAGCATTATATGTGCAAATATGGCTGGCCAGAAATTGAAGAAATTGGAACACAGTTTCATGGCTTATCTGTGGGCTGATCACTAATCATTATGTTGTAATGTGGCATCATTTCCTACTTAAAACCTTTTGATTTTTTAATTTTAATTGGAGAATGAAGGAATAGCTGTTCATTTTGTTGTGTAACATGTAAATGATTATCCATAAAAATAAATAAGATACCTGGCTTTCCAATAAGCATTCAGCCTGATTGATCTTGCTGTACTTTGGAGAGATGAGCTGAAATTGGTAGAAAGGAATTATTCCACAGTCCATAGCAAAGTCATTATTGTAGAATGCTGGAAGGCAGCCAAGTTGAGCTTTATCCCGTCTTTTCTGCCGCAGATTTCTTTGTGTGCTGGGCTGCATGAAACTGTTAAGGATATGAGTTCTATCAAAAGCTAAAGATATGTATCAAATAGGTTCTCAAATGTTACTTCTTATTCATGCAGAACTGTATCTACTGTCTTAACATTTTCTCTGACCTTTCAAGAGAGAAAATCTGCATTTACAGAAAAAGCACAAAATAGTAGACTAGCAGAAAAACTGAAGTATACCATTTGTAGTTATTCATATATCACAGAATCCTAGAATATCCCAGTTTGGAAGGAACACACAGGAATCATTGAGTCCAACTTCTGGCTACACGCAGAACCACCCAAAAATCAAGCCATAGTTCTGCAAGCATTGTCCGAACACTTCTTGAACTCCTGTAGGCTTGGTGGCATGACCTTTGCCCTGAGCCTTCCCTGACCACCCTCTCAGTGAAGAACTTCTTCCTGACACCCAGCTTGATCCTTCCGTGACACAGCTTCATGCTGTTCCCTTGGATCTGTCACTATTCAGTGAAAAGTTAAGTGCCTGCCCCTCTGCTTCCCTCATGAGGAAGCTGTCGGCCGCTATGAGGCCTCCACTCAGTCTCTTCACATGCGAACAAACTAAGGGGCTTCAGCTGCTCCTCGTATGTCTTCCCTACTAGATCTTCCACCATCTTTGTAGCTCTCCACTAGTTTTATGACCGTCTTATATTGTGGCACCCAAAACTGCACACAATACTCAAGTTGGGGCTGCACCAGTGCAGAGTAGAGCATTACGTTCACTTTCCTCAATCAGCTAGTAGTGCTGTGCCAGATGCATTCCAGGATACAGTTGGTCCTTTTGGCTGCCAGGACACACTGAGTTGTTCATCTGGCCAGCGACTAAAACCCCCAGATCCCTTTCTGTGGGGCTTTCCAGCCTCTCGTTCCCCAGTCTGTACATATATGCAGGATATATGCATTGCTCCAACCCAAATATGCAATATTGCATATTGCTCCAACCCAAATGCAGAATCTACCCCTTGCTTTTGTATTTGCACAGTTAGCGAATGTCCAGCACTCTAACCTCTACTCTGAAGTGAATCCGCAGCTCTTAATTTAGTATCATCTGCAAACTTACTTAGTATGCATTCAACTCCTGCACCCACATCATTTGTAAAAACATTGAAGAGAACTGACCCTGAAGTGGAGTCCTGCAGAACTGCACTAGTGACTGGCAGTCAGCATGATGAAGCCCTGTTTACTGTAACTCTGAGCCTGACACGTCAGGCAATTGTTCACCCATTACATTATGTATTNTTCACATGCGAACAAACTAAGGGGCTTCAGCTGCTCCTCGTATGTCTTCCCTACTAGATCTTCCACCATCTTTGTAGCTCTCCACTAGTTTTATGACCGTCTTATATTGTGGCACCCAAAACTGCACACAATACTCAAGTTGGGGCTGCACCAGTGCAGAGTAGAGCATTACGTTCACTTTCCTCAATCAGCTAGTAGTGCTGTGCCAGATGCATTCCAGGATACAGTTGGTCCTTTTGGCTGCCAGGACACACTGAGTTGTTCATCTGGCCAGCGACTAAAACCCCCAGATCCCTTTCTGTGGGGCTTTCCAGCCTCTCGTTCCCCAGTCTGTACATATATGCAGGATATATGCATTGCTCCAACCCAAATATGCAATATTGCATATTGCTCCAACCCAAATGCAGAATCTACCCCTTGCTTTTGTATTTGCACAGTTAGCGAATGTCCAGCACTCTAACCTCTACTCTGAAGTGAATCCGCAGCTCTTAATTTAGTATCATCTGCAAACTTACTTAGTATGCATTCAACTCCTGCACCCACATCATTTGTAAAAACATTGAAGAGAACTGACCCTGAAGTGGAGTCCTGCAGAACTGCACTAGTGACTGGCAGTCAGCATGATGAAGCCCTGTTTACTGTAACTCTGAGCCTGACACGTCAGGCAATTGTTCACCCATTACATTATGTATTTATGAAGTTCTATGCTGGACATTTTGTCCAGTAAGGTACTGTGGGAAACAGTATAGAAAGCTTTGCTGAAATCCAGAAAGGTTACTTCAGTTGACTTCCGTTAGTCTATTATATGGGTAACCTTGTCATGAAAGGAGATTAAGTTAGTTAAATAGAACTTTCTCCCTGTGAACCTGTGTTAGCTATGACCAATGACTGAATTTTCAGGTATTTTTCAGTAACTCTCAGAATAATTTTCTCTGTAATTTTACCAGGCACTGAAGTGAGACCAATAAACCTGTAATTATCAGTCTTCTTTCTTACTGTTGTTCAAAAGTCTGACATTTACTAGGTTCTAGTTGACTGGGACCTTTCCAGATTGCCAAGTCCATTGGCAAGTGACTGAGAGAGATCTTGCAATGACATCAGCCAGCTCTTTGAGGATCCTGAGATGAATTCCACTGGGCCTCACAGACTTATGCATCCAGCTGGAGCAGCAAATTCTGCACAAGTTCAGGATTGGCTGGGAGTTTATCATTACTACAGTCATCATCCTCCACCTCTGGGGTTCCCAGAGCCCACAATTAGTGTTGAAGATGGTTGAAAAGGGCATTAAATGTCTCTGCTTCTTCTGTGTCCCTATTTGTGAGATGACCATCCTTGTAAAGTAATGGACTGATGTTATTTCAGGTCCTCCTTTTTCTGTTTACATACTTTATAAGGCCTTTTTGTCCTGGAGTACTGGCCAACTTCAACTCCCACTGAGCTCTGACTGCGTTGTTTTTTTCCCTACAGTGGCGAACAGCATTGCTGTAGTTCTGCCACGTCACCTGGCCTTGCTTCCATTTCCCATACATTTTCCTTTTCCACCAGAGCTCTAGAAGAAGCAACCTGCTGAGCCAAGCCAGTCTTCTGCGGTGCTTGCTTAACTTCTGTTACTTTGGAATTACCTCCTGCCCTCTTACGAGGTGGCTCATAAAAAGTGACCAGTGCTGATTAACCTCAATACCTTCAAAAGTGTATTTCCAGGGGAACTTGTTAACTAGTTCTCTGAACAGCCTGAATTCTACTCTCCCCATCTCTAGCACTGAAGCTTTGCTGGCAAACTATGTTTTTTTTTCAGTTGTTTATGTAATAAATTAGAGAATTACTTTTTGGAAAAAAGTAACGGGATATGTATCTGGTACTGTTAAGAAAGGTGTTTGGCACTATTACAACTACTATGTTTTATTTTCAGTATTGAATTTTGCCTATTTAAGTGTATAACAACAGAAGTGAAATCATGGAATGTCACAGAATCATAGAATATCCTGAGTTGGAAGGCACTCACAGGGATCATAGAATCATAGAATGGCTTGAGTTGGAGGGATCCAACATGGGTCATAGAGTCTAACTTCTGGCTTCACACAGGGCTACTCAAAATCAGGCCATTCTTGTTGTCCAAACACTTACTGAATTCCGGCAGCTTGGTGCCATGACCACTGCCCTGGAGAGCCTGTTCCAGGGCCTGACTACCCTCTGGTGAAAATCTTTATCCTAGTACCCAACCTGACCCTCCCCTGATGCAGCTCCATGCTGTTCCCTCAGGCTCTGTTGCTGTCACCAGAGAGCAGAGCTCAGCGCTGCCCCTCCGCTCCCCTCGTGAGGAAGCTGTAGGCTGCCATGCGGCCTCCCCTCAGCCTCCTCTGCTCTGGGCTGAGCAAACCAAGGGACCTCAGCTGCTCCTTGTACATCTTGTAATGTAGACTTTTTCCCCAATGTCTTTTATCCTCATTCAACGTTTCCAGACTTATCAAACATGAATTCTTGATGGAAGATCGTAAGATTAATTATTTCAGTGTGGACAGGAAAAACAGTTTTAGTTACACATTCAAGTTAAAGCTTTAACACTAGGAAACTGCTGCATAGTTTGTTACTATGACCAATTTGCAAAACTTTTCTATTAATATTACCTTTATCTGAAATTCTGAATAAAATACAAAAATACAATGCAAAAATTGTGTTTTTTCCCTACAAATTGCAGTAAATTATTTTTGCAAGAAATAATATAAGTGATACAATTTACATTAAATGAAATTATTGTAAGATTTTCTGTAGAAATTTTATCTCTAGCTATTAAAAGTGTAAATATATGGTTGGCTTCCCTGACTGGAATGGACTACTATGTATGTTAGTTACCAACGTAAGTAATTTTAAATACATGCTTTTTTTTATAGGATTCCACTTCAATTTTAATTTTAGCTATAAAAAATGAACATCTTTACAATACTACTTTTTTTAACTAGGACATTGTGTCTCTGTAGTATAAAAATACTCATTTGTCTTGCATACACTAAAGGTAGACATAGCTATGAAATTTAATAATATTTTCTTCTGGTTATTTTCTTTCTATGTTGTATTAACACATATCAGGATTACTGGAGAATTAATGAAAGATAACAAGATTCTCATCTAATGTAATGACAAATAGATGGTATTTATGTTTGCAGGGAAGATGGTACCACCGGAAGCAAGCAGTAAAGGAATTGCATGGTACGTTGATACGACTGCTTAATGAGCTGTTACCATGGGAACCAAAGCTAATGAAAGCATTTCAAAGGAACAGGTAATTAGCTGCTTTTTTTTTAACAATAGTGCATGAGATACAAAACAGAACAAAGTTCATCTTTTTAAAAATGATGAATATCAATTGACCTCTCAAAGAAACTAAGTGAAGATACTTTGAGAATAGGGAGGAAGCATTGTCAGTGTTCTAGATGAAAGGATTGTTTTATATTTCAAACTTAGTGTCTCCAAGTAAAGTTAATTTTTTTTTCTCTGAAATAGTCTAGAATCCATAAGCATGCCCATCTCAATCGTTGTATCACAATCCAGCTAGGATTTGTGTTGCTGTTTATTTGATACATAACTGGACCAGGACTTCTTATGACACTTTGTGTCTGACTACATATTGTCTAAAGCTGCCTAAATGGGTTGCTGATGAATTCTCCACAAAGCAATTCAAAGCAATTCCTAAAATGTCTTTGTAGCCCTGTAAATGAGATATATCAGAGAAATATCAGTGTAGAATTGACAAGTGAGGAAAAGTGTTAGTAGCAATTAAGATTAGTTGAGGTGTAGCATCTAAATTCTAAGCCCTGGAGAGATTTGATAGTGATTTTATATTGTCATTTGGTCTTGAAGAGTGGTACCACTGTTTTCTGTTAGCTGTATAGCTATTGCTATAATCACATCTGTTTTGCCACATAGACATTGAAAGATTAGGTAATGATTAGAAGTGTGCGTCAAACGATAGGTAAAGTTAGGCTGCTGCTTATATGTTGAATCTGAAGGAAGCAACTTAGTTACATGGTGCAGAGCTAATTTTGAAAATGTAGTTTTCAAATGAAGATGAAAATGAGAAATGGAGTTACATTTTAAAATATATATATATGTATATATAACACCAGAGACAATAAGAGTTGGTTCCTTAGTAGCTCAATTTATGAGCATCGTGCATGAATGAAAACTCTTATTTGGAAATGTAGAATGTTGTTGAACATTTTACTTTACTTAATAGGTCAGAGTATAAGTTCTGCTTTTCTCTGTTCTTTTCAAGTTTCTGTTCATTTTTCTTAGCTGTTCTTTTCTGCGTATCTGTAATTCAGACTCCTTCTGGAAATGTGGCAGATATACTATCAGAGAGAATTTTAGTTTCCAGAATATGGGCTCTCTAGTTTATCCTTTATGTAAATTATCCTTTATGTAAATTCTGTTGTGGAATGGTTTTTGTTTATTAACTGTGGTGCTCAGGAGAGTGGCCATATAATACAGAAGTAGAACTGTCATTTGTAGAGTGTATTCACAGAAGTACTGTGTATGAGGTAGGTCTGAGTTATTTTTATACTGGAGCAGGGGAGCAGGGGTCTGGCTTGTATGTGTTCTAGTAGCTAAGCATGTATTTCATGCAGAGGATAGTTTCTGATATGAACTTAACTCCTGTTTCTCAGACGTATGTTTTAGGCTGAAACCCAAGTTTCTTCAGAAATGCTAGCCTAGTCATTTCTGCAACGGAACTATTTGGACAGACACATAGTATACCATCAAAAAGCCTGAGCTGAAAAACAGTCTTTACAGATTGAGAGGAGAAGGGAGAGATAGATGGGGGAAAACTTGGTCAGAGTCTTGGTGTGTTATGCAACTGCTAAGCAGCTGTGTAGCACCAATGACAAGTGAAAAAAGGTGTCATGAAAGAGAAGAAGCAACTGAGTAAGGATTGCTTATGCTAGTGTAAGCAGCACTGTCACAAGTCTAGCTGCAATTGCAGTGTCTAAAGAGTGTATCATCCAGTTAATATCAACTAATCAAACGACAGCGTTGGCCCTCTAAGTTGTCAGTGACAGGGCAGAGGTCCTTCCATCACTACAAGACCTCCGTATAGACTCTGGAGTTTTACCTCCTTCCCTTTTGTAGTCTTAGTAGGAGTGCTCTTAATGGCTGAAATCCATTTTTGCCCTTTTAGAACTGCTTTAGTCCTTTCAAAATTGTCAAGTGTAGTGTTGAATGGTTTTTGAATAGCAGCAAGAATTAAAAGGAAATGTTACTTGTACCCGTTGATTAGATTTGTTCACTGGCCTCATAGTATAACTTCCAGTGGCGGCGGGGGGGGGGTAAGGGAAATTCCCATCCAGAAATTTTAATGCAGTAGTTGTTGCCTAGTATCCTTCTGTAGTTCCCTGGTGTTCTTCTGCACCCAGACTTAAAGTTCAAACTCCTAATAACAGACTTGAAATATCACCCTCACATCTTATACAATTTTCAAGATTGTCTTCTTAGTGAGAGTGTGAAAGCTGAGAGTTTACTGATAGGTCTTACTGGCCTTGACCAGTCTCACCTTGGTCTCTACCCACATCACATACCCATGAGCCCAGAACCCCACTTTGAAGTTATTCTGCAGCCTTCAACCTCTACCATAGGAATGCTAGTTTCCAGCTCAACTACCTGGCCATGGGTCTGGTGGATCTGGCTGGCCTCAGAGTGACCTCAGATCTGCATCATCAATGAGTACCTGCACAACAATCACTGGACTAGGTCTAACCCTTGCTGCCGTCACTGGATCTGATCCTGATCCAAAGTTCTGAATTGACTGCACAGCTGAATCCAATCCTGACCCAAAGCTGTGAAGCCTCATCACCAAGAACTTTCTTGTTAATTTGAGTTCTTGACTGAACCTAGCTACCATCTCCAGGCCTGCCCTGTACGCTCACTCACACGAAGTGGGATGGTGTCCTGGCTTGTGAGTCATCTGCCCTGCCAGCTGTAATACTCTGTTTAGCTTTTCCCTCACTGCCCCTTAGGGAACAGCTAGCCATTGCTGCCCTCAGTGCAAAGAATTGCAATTTTACCCATAAGAATGGGTAAAATCTTATTCTTACTATCACAAAGTCTGAGTTTAGATCCAGACTGGAGTCTAGATTCTCTTCCATACAGGTACTAATTGCTATAATTTCTTTATTCTTTTGCTAATTAATCCTCCTGGATGTTGTGTTGGTTACCACCAGCTGAATTATGCAGTTCACTGTATTTGTACACTAAAATATCCCTAGATCTCATCTAAACAATGGAGTAGAAGAAGGGACAATGGAAATACGCAGCAGTTTAGGAGTATCAAGATAAGTGTGCTATAAAGTGGATGTGTTTCTGAAGAGTGTTCAAGTGAGTAAAGCAGCTATGTAATTCCATCATATGCACGTTCTTAGTGGAGTGTGAGCCTGTGAAAATGACAGTGGCAGCTGTTCAGTTGGCTCAGAGAATAAAAGGTTGTCTTAAAGGAGCAAGTTAAATTACAGTCCCATAGCTGGGCCAAAAGCATGATGCATTCAAGAAAACAAGATTTATCTAATTCTCTAGTTGGAGCTGTTTTCAGAGACGAGAGTAGACTTGTTACGGTTAATACTCAAGTTCTTGTTACAGTACAAAATGAATTAAGAAAAAAAAAATGAATGCACATTAACAGTGATGATCATATTTGACTCAGTCTTTTTGCTTGTTGTTAAAGGACTTAATGGCATACAAATCAATTTTGTTGAGGGAAGGGATATTACTGTTGCTTCACGTGTTCTGGGTTTTAGAGACTTGCAGAGCTACACTGAAAATTTTTGGTGAAGGGCACAAGCAATTACTACACCAACTTCTTTTGTGGCAGCAAATGCAAATAAGAGAATTTTAAAAGAGAGTAATGATTTTTGGTAAAGTTAGTTTTGTTACTTTCAAGGTCTAGATTGAAGAAGGACTACGATGACTTTAAAAGACATCCAGACCATGATAAATTTACCAGAGAATTGTGGAGTAATGATGAAAGTGAGGTTGATGCTGGCAAAGATTCTTTTGCAATAGTAAGCAGTAAACCTTCAGAGTCTGCAGAGCATGTGGAAATTCCCAGAAAAGATCACCCAGACAATGGTAAGCATTCACTGGAATTTGATAGCCTGAATAGCTGAATCAAGTTGATTAAGGAGCTGAATTTCTCCATCTCAGCTAGCATCGTAGTTTTTTCCTTAGCTACCATTGTGATAACTTTGAAATATATTTTGATGTATGTCTGACAGGTGTGGACTAGAAAGGGGCAGACATGACCAATTAAATAAGAGCACCAATTCATGCAGGCTTTTTCCATTTTAATGCTTAACTATTTCTGTGATCATATAATGTACCTGTTCAGAATTTACCTTTATGATGGGATGACCTTTGCCAGCAGTTTGATGCCCACCCAGCCACTCTTGCACTCCCTGTCCTCAGCAGGACAGGGGAGAAGATAAGATGGGAAATCTCTTGGATCAAGACAAGGAGATGACATACCAGTTAGCATCACTCACAGAATAGACACAGAATAGTAGGAAAAATTAATTTAATTGATTTCCAATTAGAGTAGGGTAATCAGAAACAAGGACAAAAAGTAACCCTCCACTCCACTCATCCATGACTCAACTTTACTCCGTTCCCAAAAACTCCCTTCCTGCACTGAGTGGCACAAGGACAATGGGAAATGGGGATTGCAGTCAGTTCATAGTAGTTTGTCTTTACTGTTCCTTCTTGCTCACATCTTTGTTCAGGTCCAGCATGGGTTGTTTCCCTGGGCTGCGATTCATAGAATAATACAATGGCTTGCACTGGAAGGAACCTTAAAGACCATCCAGTGCTAAACCCACTGCCATGGGCCCAGTTGCCACCCACCAGATCAGGCTGCCCAGAGTCCCATCCAACTTGGCCTCTTCCTTTTCTTGTTATCCCCATTTTGCATTGAACAAAGTCCTTAACCAGATGCCTTTAAAGGAGCAGACACTTTCTCTGCTCTTATCCCTACACTTATACTAGCATTTTGCCTTTAGCTAAACAGTATAAATTGTTGTACAGAGTAATAATTACAAACTTGTAAAATGCTGTTTCTGTTTTAATACCCTTGCAGATGAAATGAAGCTATTAGAAATGAATTTACCTGTTGGGAAAAGCAGACTTCTGAGAAAAGAATCAATTACTAAGGAAACACACAAGACACTGTCCAAATCTGTTAAACGACAGTCCAAGCAAAACAGTTGTCTGGATCAAAACACTAATGACCTTTCACCAAGGAAGAAAGCTAAGCTGAGCACCAGTGAGGCTGTAGTCCAGAGTTCAGAAAGTAGCCTACAGACAGACAGTTGTTTGACTGAGCTGAAACAATCTGAAGGATCACCTTCAGAATCATCATCTTTGACAGATCCTGCAATATCAGTATCAAACTTTCTGAAAGGGACCAAACCCATCCAGGCCTTGCTTGCCAAGAATATTGGGAACAAAGTGACCTTAACAAATCAACTGTCACCTCTACCAGGCATAAATGTATCTGCTTCTGAAAAGCCAATTTTATCACCTGTTGAATCATCACAAATAAAACCAGCATTGCCCTGTCAGACCAACTCAAAAGGTCCTTTACAAATGGTGTACAAAATGCCAAATGGCCATTGTGTACCAATAGACCTTCACAACAGCTCTGTGAAAATTCAAATGCAACCTATGATTGACCCAAAAACTGGAGAAAAAGTCATGCAACAAGTTCTTATCTTACCTAAGAATTTTCTTATTCAGCAGAAAGAAGGAAAAATCGTGTCCAAGGACATTAATTCACTCCAGCAAAAGTCTTCAGAGCTGCCCTGTGCAACTTTGCCAGAAATAACAAATGCCAGTGTTTCATCAGCACCTGTCCTGGTAACAGCGGCTGCAACTGTTACCACTCACTCACCAAGTACAGTTTTTAACAAGAATATTACCCACTTGTCACAAGGAAGTAGTCCCACCAACACTAGACAAACACTGCCTGCTACAACAAGTAACTTAGTATCATCGACAGTTAAGGTGTGCCAAACCAAACCTGACAAAATCAAGACTACAACTTCAAGTACCACATTCCCCATGTCTTTGTCTTCACCTACTGTTTCCACAGCTAGTCAGTCTTTGATATCAGCAACAGCATTAAGTACATCTACAAACACTGGTTCTGCTATTCGCTCTCTTGCATCACAGGAGACAACTGAATCCTTTGAAACTAGGCAAGAGTTGAAAACCGTATGTATAAGAGAATCACAATCTATTCTGGTCACAACACGAGGTGGGAACACAGGAATTGTTAAAGTACAGACAAATCCAGACCAAATTTCACCTACTAGTATATCTTCTGGTTCTGTTTTGACATATGCACCTCAATTTCAGGCTTTTTTGGTGCCCAAAACCACAGCATTATCATCTTCTACTCTTCCATCTGTAGCAACAGCCACATCTGGTCTTCCACAGTTTGGACAATCATGTGTTTCTGGATCTGCCCCCTCAAAAGGTTCTTCTGTTAACACTTCATCTTTCCCAGCTGATTTTAATCAGGCAATGGAGAAAAACGTCAAATTCACATTGCAGCAGCCTCCTGCTGGGGTCTCTTTGGGTCAGGTAGTAGAGAACACCTGCCAAGTGTCTTGTCCTTCATCCTTCATTTCATCAGCTAGCAGCTCAACATCAGCAACTCCAAACAGTCCTGTTAGTGTGACTAGCATCGGACAAAGTAATGCTGTCATAACTCCAAATTCTTCCATGCAGCAACAAGCTGATACAAAAACTAAAACAAATTCTATTATTCAGTCTGAGTCTAGTTCAGTAACAAATGGAGATTTTATCAGTGGTACTCCAGTCCAGAAACTCACCTTAGTCACAAATCCACCTATTTTATCCCCCTGTGGTACATCAGGAGTCAATATTATACCTTCTCTAGCATCTACTGGTGTTAGTGCTCAGAAGGTAGTTTTCATTAACACACAAATTCCCAATGGCCCTTCAGCCACCAACATAGTTGCAGAGTCTCTGAAACATAACCTTCCTTCTCCCATAAGCAAAACTTTTGTTAGTGCCACAGAGCAACCACAGTTGGTTCTGATCCCGTCTACAGTGGGAGCATCAATAAGAATAAATTCATCACCAACTATTGCTCAGGTAAAAGATGTGAAAATTGGACTAAATATAGGCCAAACCATTGTAAATACTAAAGGCAATGCACAGCAGACTCCACCAGTTAATATATTGCACTCTGCCATTTCTAAAGAAGACAAAAAAAGCATGGGCTTGGCTTTGTCTTTGACAAGTAGTAGTTCGGTTCCTGCGTCTTCAAGTTTTGTGAGTCAAAGTGCTGTATCAGTTAATGAATCTCTGTGTTTTGCTGCAAAAACTGTGAATTCTTTTTCAGTAACAACAGCAAATGCATGTGCAGAATCTGTTTCAGTAACACCAAGTGGGACTTCTTCTGGGACACGGCCTACTGTCTTGATTGGTGGAAATGATCTTTCTAGAGTAAGGCCAGTTCTGGGTAATCGGCTATGTACAGCAAATATTGGAAATACTGTAGGTATATCAACTGTGAAAACAGGACATCTTGCTTCATCTGTGCTAATTTCAACAACGCAGCCAGTGGTGTCTCCTCAGAACTTAACATCTGCTTTGCAGTTTCCAGTCATTAGCTTGTCTGGATCTGCAGCCACCCCACGCAAAACGTTACATACAATTCCTCAGTTGACAGCAGTTCCAGCTCCTCCTCCAGTACCAAAAAGCCAGCTGCCCACACTGCTGCAATTTCAGTCATCTGCAGTTTCAGCTACTGGGCCAAGTAATGCAGGTATTCAAAAACCTCAAAGTGTGTTGACCCCTGCCTCTACAAGTACAGGTAAAGTCATTAGTTTTCCTAGTTTTTCGTCGCTACAGTGCCAGCAGGTGCCTGCCAGTGTAGAGAAACAAAGTCCTGCTTACACTTTTGCTTCTACCATTCAGATGTGTGCAGCTTCACCAGCTATAACAAGCAAGGCAGGAGGTCAGCTGAATGAACCTTGCATTCAACAGAAAATAGTCATTAACACCTGTATGCCTTTGGCACCTGGAACTCAGATAATGATTAATGGTACTTGTTTTGTTGTTCCACCGCAAGGCCTTGGAGCTGGCAGTCATGTTCTTCTTCTCTCTTATAACACAAAACAGACTCCTCCTTTACATGTTAACCATAGCCCAGAGGCTCAAGGTATACCAATTGTTAATCCAATAACCTCAAAAATCGTGCTAGCACCAAGTAATTCACTAAGTTGGCAAACATCAAAACATCCTTTGAAAAACTCTACAAAAATTGTGAACTCTTTTGGGTCTGCAGATGCTTTGCCCATTGTACATGCAACACCACAGATACTTAGTACTCCAGCTAGCTCATGTACTCCACTCTCTGCAGCAACATTGTCTATGTCTTCAGTGATAAAATCTCCTGCTAATGTTTTACCTACATCTTCTGTGGTTTCTGCTGTTCATCCTCCAAACTCTCATTTACCCAGCAACACTTCAGTGTTTCAGTTGGACACTTCAATCAAAAAGCTGTTGGTCAGTCCAGAGGGAGCCATTCTGAATGCTATAAATACTCCAGCATCAAAAGTTTCTTCAGTGTCTTCATCACTGCCTCCTGGTGTGTCCACAAGCAGAAATCCTACCGCTGTCTTCCCTGTGTCTCAGTCATCTTGCCTTGATAAACCTGACAAAGCTGCATCTTGAATTTAGAGCAAATGAGCCACTTTGAAATTCTGGGGCATTCTTTTGACTCTGGAAGTTACAACTGTTGAATAATTTCTTAGATTGTTTGAAACAGTTGATTTACTCAAAAGTACTTAAGATTACACTTTCCAGTTTACCTATGGGGATAAGAAGAAAAAATTATTTAGTTTGTCAGAGAGTTGTTTAGTAAAAAGGTCAGAAATGACCAATGAGTTCATTAAACAGTTTTGAGAAATCTAGCTTTTTGCACATATTCCATCTTACAATATGGACTGTTTGGCAGTGTGTTTATGACAGTTTGTGTCTCCTTTTTATTTGTCAAATTTATTTTTGATTTGTTTCTGTAAAAAAATATTTATGCATTGTAAAAATGCAATCTATGGTATAGAATTGTACATATTCATGAATTCCTAACAATCTGTACTAAACTATATGTACAAAGAACTATGCTGTCTTATTTATGTTTTGTTTACATAATGTATAGTTTTTTAAGTATTTTAGTAACTTTGGACCAGTGTACTGTTTAGCAACAATGCAGAAGAATCTGCATATAATAAATCAAGTTGCTGTACTGCATTGTGTTGGCAATAGTTTAAAAATGTGTGTATGTGTTACACCATGGCAGAATACTTGTATGTACATCTTCTTAATGCAGATGCATCTCAGTTTTTGGAATATAGTTGAATGAAATTATTTAATATCTTCTGCTTTTCTATGTGGCTTACATTTTGCAAGATAAAAGTTGAGAAGAAGACCATCTTCATGGATCCTTCTGGCACAGAGAGGGATAACTTCTTCATCTGTTCCTGATAAATATTTGGTTAAATTGTTTAAAATGTCCTATGAATGGGGTAAGACTAGAAATGATTTCCCAAACACCAGTTGAAATCACACTGATTGCTATTCAGGACTACCATGTTTTGCCATAAAGCTCTTAGATATCTTGAAAATTCATTGTAAGCATTTCCATGTATCTGATAGCTGTAACAAGGTCACTCTTTGATTTTCTGTCTAATCAGAACAAGCTGTACAGTTTTTTCACCAGTCTTGTTTTCTAGATATTTATCTTTTTCTTTAATTTTTCATCAGTTCAAATCCAAAGGACAGTGCATCACCCAGTATTAAAGGAAGCATTGTTAGTGTTGCATAAACCTTTCCTTTTTATGCAGTATATTCAATATTTTATGTCTTAGGTTCAAGTTTTTGGTTTGATAAAACCCTTGGGTCATTTTCTGCAGATCAGCTCGGTTCATAAGTGCCTGCTGCAGTGCACATGGAAATGAAGTTTTTTTTACCTCTTGTGATTTTGATGAGACTGCTAGCATACGGAGAGAGGGTGCCTTTCTTTTTCTGTGGAATATGCTAATTATAAAAGTGCTGTTTTAAAATCTGAAGTCAACAGTTTCTGTTAATTGCTTGGGAGAGCCAACTTAGGCCAAATATCTTTGTACATGCAGGGTTTTTGTTGTTGTTTTTGTAGTTTCCTTGTTTTTTAGAAACTAGAAGGGTAAATTTCAGAAGAACTCATGAATGTCAGTTATCTTTTTAATAGCTGTGATTTCCAAAGGGGAGAAAAACTTACATATCTGCTTTAAGCAGTATTGTTAGACTGATTTTCATAAAGAGAAGACTTCAGCTTTTCATCTTCATCCTCTTAACTTTTCTCCTTTCCCTCTAAATTTGCTACACACAGTTTGGATCCCATCTTAGTTTGAAGAAAAAACCCACAGCTTCCTCTCGTTGTGTCGACTGCCCTTCATACTGTTCTGAAAAGTAATTTGGTAACTAGTTAACTAGATTTTTGGGGAAGCAGTGAGAAGAAAGACTTGTACCATCTATAGGTACCTTCCCTTTCTGCACTAACTAAAAATAAATGGAAATTGCCGTTTTCTGGATCTTAAATCTCCATCTTATCTGAGGGCTGAGAAAGATGGAAGTTGTCATTTTGAGGGGTGTGAAGATGTTTGCTTTTATTTTTGAAAAAGCTAGCTGGTGTACCTTACCTATTTGTCATTAAAAGCATACTGAAATCTATTCTGAAGATAACTAATAGAAAAAGGTGCTTTCATGCTAGAGTTTACAATACTAAGGCTTTTTTAATCTAACTGCATTGTACAGTTGACTTCTTTTTTCGCAGAGGAAAGTGGCAGACAGTGGCAGTTTCATCGTGGACGCTTTAGGTACTCTAAGACCATGTATTCCAGCAACACATTTTATTTACATTTCACTGATGCAACCTTGGAACTGACTTTCATGGATTTTTCTTTCCTCTTAGAATGTGTTTGTTTGTTTTCCTTTTATGTTTGCAGTAGAGTCAATACCTACATTGTTCGGAAAGCTTAAGAACAGGCTTCACTATTTCAGGCTGCTTGGATGGAGAAACAGGTCTTGCCTGACATATTTCTTTGCCGGTGTTTTAGAAAGATTTATGCTCTTATTCATACTAATGAAGAGCAAAGTTAGAAGAAGCTTTATTGAGAAACTCAGAACTTAAGTTGCTTACATGTAGGATTTGATAGAAATTTTCTGGATTAGTATGATACTATCTTATAATTATTTCATAAATATTTTATAATTTGACAAGTGTAAACCTGGTTTGTTTGGAATTTTCATGGACTTTTTTATTCTCTATTGGACACATCTTCAGATTCCAGATGCTGTTGGAGAAAGGCTGGAGACTGCTATATAACAGGTTTGAATGATTCTTTATTTTGTAAAAAAAAATTTTAGTCATTTTTGTGAATAAAATTCCTCTTCCCATCATCTTTCTGTGATATGTTGGTCAGAGGAAGGCTTTCGTTCAAACAAAAATGAATAGCCATCAGAAGTTTGGAATGTATCACTCCTTCCTACCAAATACATTGTGCTACTTACAGCACAAAAACTGTTAAAAAAAAAAAAAAAGAAGAAGAAGAAGAAGAAGATTATATACAAAGGGAAATAAAAAAGCATAAGTACCTGCCTTTTTAAATTTAAGTTTAAAAAGACATTTAATTGCATATTTAACCTAATAAGTTATGTAAAAATCAATCTGTGAAGAAAACACATTCAACTTTTCAGAGCTTGTAAAATGCCTTGCATTTAGACCACTTCACATATTACAAACAGGTATTCAGATATTGTATGCAAAATTTTGGTTTTATTAATGACTTTCAACATTTTGGGTGGTACCTTTAATTTTTAATTAAAAGGCCATATTCTGTACAATAATTTTATTTTGTTGTGAGTAGGAAATGACATTCATTTTGCCTCACTATTCAAACTAAGTACTTTGATGTACACTTATCCATGATGTATGTGCTGCCATTTTCTTCTAGGGATTCTGCTTCTACTGTACTAGAACCAGTTAAATTTCACAAGTGTTAACAGTCATGGAAGTACTTGTTCAAGCCAAGTATTTGTTACTGTAAAATTATTCAAACCCACCTAAGAGTTCCATGGAAAATGTAAATGCAAAAATTCTGGTAGGCAAGCGAAGAAAAACTTGCCTCACTTAAAAAGGTCAGGAAATGACTGAAAGCTGATATTTGAAGAGAGGCCACAGCATCAAAGTATTCATCACAGAGGTTGTTTTATAGCTGTTTTTGCTTATGTCTTGTGGTAGTGCAAAACTGTAGTAGTCCCTATTGATTTTAAAGTAAATGTACAATTTTGATTAAAGTATGAATGTTTGTTGTGATGAGGCTGTTTTCTTTAAAAAGAACAGCAGTTCAAAGAGACTAAAATTCATGTAGCCGGTTCTCTGTAAGCTGCACTTGAAGTCCATATAGAAGACAGGGACGTTGTCAAAGACAGTTTAGGGGCAGCTGCTGGTGTCTCCTGTAACATGTTTCTGGAACATCTTCAGTCCTTATTAGCAAGACCAATTATCTTCAGGTACCTGGCCCCCTGAGATGGAAGGTGGTGATGGGGAGCAAGATGAAGACCTTAATAATCCAATGGGAAACTGTAAGCGATCTGCTACCAGTTTTCAATGTTTCTAAGTTTGTGGGGCCAGACTGGATTCATCCAGTGAATGAGCTGGTGGAAGTGCTTGCCAAGCCCTTCCAATAATTTATCAGCAGTCCTAGCTGAGTGGGGAGGTCCCTGTTGACTGGAGGTTCACAAATGTGACTACAGTTTACAAAAAGGATAAAAAGGAGAATCCAGGAAAATAAAAGCCTGTCTACTCCCACTGCCAGGGAAGGTTATGGAGCAAATCATCTTGAGTGCTGTCACATGGCACATACAGGACAATCAATCAGAAGCAGCCAGCATGTGTTTACCAAGGGCAGGTCCCGCCTGAGTAACCTGATCTCCTTCCATGACAAGGTGACCCACATAGTAGATGAGGAAAAGGCTGTGGATGTAATTTACCTGTACTTTAGTAGTGTTTGCACTATTTTCCACAGTATTCTGCTGGATAAACTGGCCACTCATGGCTTGGACAGATGTACAGTTCACTGGGAGAAGAGTCACCTAACACAGTCCACCTAGCTCAGTCACCTAACATCCAACAAAGCTAGGTGCTGCATTCAGTGCTTCGGTCACAACAACCCCATGCAGCCGTGTAGGCTTGAGAAAGGGTGGCTGAAAAGTGGCCCAGCAGAAAAGGGCCTGGGCATGCTGGTCAACCACCAGCTGAACATGAGCAAGAAGTTGCCATCGCTTTCTGCTCTGATTGACACCCAGTGGTGTGTGCTTACCATTGGTAATTCTGTAAAGGATGCAAGAAGCCCAGACATGAGCAAAGTGGATTAATCTGACCGTAGGAAATGAAAAACTTAAAACAGAGGCACATTCAGCTTTATTGAGGCATTTCAGGAGCTACATCTGTAAATTGAGCAAGAATAATTCTCACCAATTGCTTATGAAAGTGTGTGACTTTATTACAGTTTCAGCTTTCAGAAAGTTAAGCATGTGCAGGAAATAAAGAGGGAGCATGAAGAAATGGAATTGATGCACTCAGAGTTTAAGACCTCTTGCTATCATGGTGAATAAGGTGGTGGTGACTGGTCTGCATCAATTTTGTCATAGGCTGGTGGAGCGTCGGGTACCTATGGTAAGAAAATTGATGTGAAAGATTGAGGAAAACAATCGAGGCAGCAGAAAATGGCATTAAACACGCAAGGAGCCATCTGTTTTTGTATCAGATGTGATACTATAGCTAAAAATAGCTGAGCTAGTTCATAATGTCTTTATATTTTTTTAGTTTAGTTTTTGCTAACGTATTTTCAGGTTTTGCATCAGATTAAATTGATTTTGTTTGTATCACTCATCCAAAGAGAGATTTTTTAGTTTTACAGGGTCAGGAATCTTAAAAGGAAAATGTTTTCTATATTGAGACTTCAGACATATTTAAAACTTCAAGATTCTTGATGAATGCATGTTACTTATTTTCCAATGTTAACAATCATAGAATCATAGAATCATAGAATGGTTCAGGTTGGAAGGGACAATGTGGCAGCTTATTTAAAATTGGCTGTAAGTTACCCTTTTCCCTATTCTCAAACTGTTTAAACACAACCATAGATTGACCTATTTATCACTTGAGTTATTTTAACTCTTTGAAGTAATTATGAATTTGAATGTTCTTCCTTCCATAGCGTTTAGAGAAGCTAAAACCTTGAAATTTTGTGGTGTTCCCAGGCACATTCTGTTTGTTGCCTATCAAAATGGTGGAATATCCAACAGGGACATGTCTTTGTTCTGTGTACTTCAGCACTCACATGTTACATCACACTAATGGATTGCATAGTGTTCACACAACTTCAGAGGAAAGGTAGGTGAAAGAGGAGGATGCTTTGAAAGAAGAATCACTATTGTATTTTTTAAAACTCTTTTCACAGTAAAAGAAGTGCAAAACTTTACTTTTTAGGAGTTAATATAGAATCATTGAAGACCCAGCCTAGAGAGCACAAACCAACAAAAAAAAACATCTAGTGAGTATCTACCAAGATTGTCTCGCCATGTCTTACTATGTTTAAAATAAATGAAACCTCGAGTTTCAACTTACCACAGAATTGAAGTTTCTGTACTCTTGCAGAGGCATTTTGCAGTCCAGTGTTGTTCCCTCACCTACCACAGTTCGTATTGTGCCCAAACTGGTGCCTTTGCTCTGTGTCAGATCATAAAGAAATATGGAGAAGGTGAAGGAAAACAGAATGTGAGGCTGGGGCACACTGCATGAACGTATCACTTAATATTTGACAGCACTTTTGCAGTATTTATTAGAATTTGAGATTAGGGCTAGACACAACAGCAGGAAGTAAGGGAAGTAATCTACCTATCACGTTTTGCTGTCTCTCCCAGGACATGCCCTCCCTCCCCTATCACCTGTTATACTTGTCAGCAAAAATGAGGATCACATTTTTTTGGCCCACAATTACTGCAGGGACAGCTTCTCAACTATCTGAAGGCCATCTCGTTTTTTTCCCTGCCCATTTCTTTTCTTCATCTCAAGCTTTTTTCTTTCCACTTTTCACTACTTTTCTTGTACATTCTATGCATTTTGTGCATTCTATACCCTTTCCAAAATGCCTAACAAAAGTAAAGTTTTCAAAAGCAGAAGGCATCTACAGTGAGAAGGAATTAAAAAAGAAGTTGTGCATTTTGTCATGAGGTGCAGAGCAGGCATGAAATCATTCTGGTTTGTATGAAACTTTGGGTTTTATGTTTTCTGCTGTTTGATATATGTACTGGATAGGTAACTGGGAAGATGACAGGACAGTTGTCAGGAACAGCAAGGCAATGGATTTGTTAATGAGTTATGGTTTTTAATTCAAAATGGTCACATGTTCTAGAAATATTAGGATAACTGAAAGATACTTACCACAAAACTTTCACTTTACATGGTTAAAAGCTGCCTTCATTTCAGAGGAGAAAGAATAGAATGCTAATGATCAATGTTTTGAGCCATCCAACACCAAATATCGAGGGACAGATAAAATTTGGTTACACTTTTGAAGAAGACAGTAAATGGAATTTCTTGGAAGTAGATTTTAGAAAGTAAACCTCAAACCTGTCTTGCTCTTTTGGAAATCCGTTTTAAGTCAACTTCTATAAAAAAGTATTCTGCATTGCCCATATGTGTGTGTTATCTACTTAGTTAACTATAACAGCCATTTTCCATTGCTTTCTAAACTTACTCTAGTCCTATCTGTCCTTACTTAGATGGAAATTCTACAAGCAGTGAAAATGTTATTTTATTCAAATGAAAATTCACAGAATACATCATCCTTTTGTGCAAATTCAGATTTGCTTCCTAGAGATCAGTTTTTACAATGATTTGTTACGTGACGTTGATCAACTGGCTTCGCTTCTCAATTCTTCTGTTTCCTCTGACTGACTTGCAAGTTCTACAGGACAAGCAATGCTTCATATTGCATGTTTTTACCTGTGTATATGTCAGTGTAAATATTGCCGAGACAATGACATCTTATGACAGATTTAGTGTTCACAGCATTAATGTAATGCAAACAATGATCATGTGTTGTCAAAACAATATGGGAGAAAGTGGGCTGCCATGCTTACCCGGAGTCTTTTATAGCCACTACGTCTTTTGTAAAACCAGCAGCCGAAGATAAGTAACATGGCCAGCACCAAAATGAAGATTCCAATACCCAGGGCTCTGTTTGGAATGCAAAACAAAATAATTAACAGTAGAATTAGCTGCATTTCTTTGGGAGGAAGAATGGTTAGATCAAGAGCTTCTGTCTCTGTCCTTTATTCAGAGGAAGGCATGAAGCAGGATTTACTTCAGAAAACAGACAACATATTGGTAACTTCAGCCAGTCTCTGTAGATGTAGCAGTTACTTAAATTCTCTGCCAAGGTCTAAAACATTTTAAAAACAAGGGACATGTGCATCTTTAAAGATAATAATCTACCAGTGGCCAGTGCTTCTAAAATAGCCCTACATGTAAATACAGCAAACAGCATTGTGATATTGGAAGAAAATGAGAAATGAAATGTCACATCTGCAGAGACACATCTCATGTTTATTTCTTATATTGCTCCAGGCAGGAGGTGCTCAGAAATATACCCTAACCGCTCTGTTATTCTTTAGCTCTTGTTCCATGACTTAGTAGGTACAGTACTGATGTCACTGGGTCATTTTGGGGAATGTAGGTTTTGGAAACAGTGCTGTAAGATGTCTTTCCCACTGCTTTCCAGGACTTAGGATATCAGAAAGCAAAATAACAAAGTAATTGCAAGTTTCCTAGCTTTAAAAACCTCTTCTTCCTGTGCCAATACACTCTCTGTTGAGACATAGGGCACTCCCCATTTTTCTGTTCTTTGCCTGTTTAGGAGTGGAAGAGTCTGGGAAGTGCTCAAAGGGAAAAGAGAGCAGGAAGAAAAAGAAAAAAAGATGACATGAGTCAGGATAAAGCCATCCTAACACACTTCTGTGTGCCTTATACCCAGTGTCTCAGGAGTAATTACCACCAGGTTGAGGAGTGAGGTATGTCACCCATCAGAGACCTTTCATATCTCTTGCAGTCATTTTTAACAGTTCAGAGGTTTGCAGAGCAGTCTTTCTGATAACCTGAGAACTCTGACGTGAATATGCAAGCAGATTTGTGTGATACCTAATGGAATTTCACTCAGAATTTATTTACTGAGAGTCACATTTTTGAAATGTTGTCTTTTTGAGGTTCTGAGGGAAGGTGTATAGATCTGGAGATAAATCTTACTGAAAGATCATGTTGCAACAGCCTCAAAAGCGTAATTCTAAATGAGCTTTGATAAGCCCAGTAACTTTATTGTGAAGGTTAATGACTTGTGAGCATATGATCGAGCTCTAGATCCTTGAGCTCTGCAGTTCTGATTTTCTTAACCGTTAAGTAATCTTTTAGAGAATCCAGTGACAAACATTTCAGAGGACTACAAAACAGCCAAAATGCACTCTGCCTATCTACGTTTTTTCTGGTACTATCCTGTAAATTCCTTTTCAATGCAAGTTCTTTTTCAGCAAGCATGTTAAAATAGGTTTTGCTTTATGCTTACTCTTCTGCTAAGAAGCCGCGTCCTTTTCCTCTGAAAAAGTTGCCATCTTGATTGTGGTTTCTTCTGGGCATTTTGTGAGCCTAGTCCTGTTCAAAACCACAGAGCAGAAATATAGCCCCTAAGTGCAAGAAATAATTTGTTATCTCTAAGGCATAACAAATACTATAAACTTTCTGGCCTCAGTGGGGGCATTTTAGGGAGGTAGGACAACCTGTTATTCTTGGAATCGAGTACGTCTATGTACATTCGCAACTGTCCCATTTTAACGCAAAACTCAAAATTGTAACTACAGTCAGTTCCCCCTGAGTGCAAGAAACAGTGGTTGGACGCTGCCACTTTAGGTGCTATCTGACAGCAGATTTCTGAAGCAAAATCTCTCAGAAATATAGGGAAAAAAAAATAAGGCAATTTGTTTGGACAAGAAAAAGTATTTGGAAGGAAAAGTAAAAAATATTATGCTTATAAGCATGTGTTTCTGTATTTCTGTTACTTCCTATAAATAAATGCTCGAGAGCTTGGTCAGCACAAACTGTCAAAGATCTGCAGGTTTCCAGGTGGTTGTGCTACCTTATGTCTGCTGACATGCTATGTTTAGGGGTACTGGGAAACTAAAATCTTAATTTTCAGTCTAAAGAGAATAATCATCCAACTAAAAGTGGTCTGAACAGTTACAAAGGAAAAATCTGCAAGCAATCATTTTTCTGTCAATTAAGCAGTGCAACAGATTCTACTAGATAGTATCCAGCTCATCTACCCTCCTTATGGGGGTAAGGCGAGCGTAAAAAACAGTGACCTTGCCAGAGAGAATTCTAACAAAAGAAACAAAGCAATTTCTGGCTTCACTAAGAGTCAGCTAAGTCTCAGCCAAAGCACGATTTTTAAGCAACACAGAAAAGTTTAGGTAGAATAAAAAACATACAAGCCTTACCTTCTTCAGACCTGTATTCTGAATCTATTGGCTAAAGGCGTGCACAGCTTTCTTTTCCTTGACTCGATCTGTTTTTTTCCTTCTTTGATCTGTTCTCTTATGACTATCACGAGTTTAAATTCCTTTCAGTACAGCTTCTGAATGCATTAATTAGCATGAAAGAGGCCAGGAGACAACTTCCTTCTCATAGCCTGCATCCTTCCCCCCTAATGAGCACCTCAGAAGTCTGTTGCTTCTTCAGGTCGTTACATGCCTTGCTAGATGTGCGCAGCACCACGTTACCTGCCCATCAGCATGAGCTCCTGGAGCGGGCAGCCTGCTCATAAGTTAAGGCATGTTTTGGTTTGGGGTGGATTGTTTTGTAGCTGAGGTCTGATGTAAACAGTTTTTGGATGTGTTAAACTGAAGCTTTGCTTATCCACGTTTTTTGTGCTATTGTAACACTGTGTAGAAACCAATCTTTTTGGAGCAAAACTCAAAGATGGGTGCAGTTATGCCATGACAGAAGTGTCTTAGATTAGGGCAAGTACGGTGTAATTCTGTTCTGGTTAGCAAATGCAGCAACAAAACCAGACTGTTTCACAGGCTGCAGAACTAATGAAGCCTGGTTCCCTGTGGATTTGTGCGATTTGTCGTTGTCTGTGCTCATGCATGCACATGCGCTGCAATAATTGCAGTCACAGCATCAGGCAAGAAATGGCAGCCTGTAATTAATCCAGAGTTCTGGGTTCTGTGATGGGCCAGAAGCCATAGTTACTGCCAAAAGAAGAAAAAGATACAAGGACCATGAAGGACTGTGCTCTGTTTGGCATTTCCCTCAGTGAATCACTAATTTGGGCCTCTCCATCCTGCAACAGACTTTTTGTTTAAGTTTGAAGGAGTTCAGTTATCTTTGAAGCTCTAAATATGGCTGGAAAACGGCTGACATTCTAACAGGAATAGAAAAGGACGGATAGTGTGAGATTGACATCTATTTCCTTAGGAAATCAATCGAAAAGTCTTAACATCAGTATTTTTAGCGAGTTCAGGGCTGGGAAGAGCTAGACCATGTCTTTTGTTTGTGCATTCTCCAGCTTTTCCTGATGGCGATAAAAATCTTGTCTCAATACAACCACTGTTTGGATAGCTCTCTCTGGTGGTGCCCAGTGCCAGGACCAGAGGCAGCGGGCACAAACTGGAACACAGGAGGCTCCATCTGAGCACCAGGCAGCTCTGTTGTGCTGTGCTGAGCGCTGGCACAGGCTGCCCAGAGGCTGGACAGTCTCCTCCTTGGTGATCTTCAGAAGCCGCCTGGACATGGCCCTGAGCCCCCTGCTCTGGGTGGCCCTGCCTGGGCGGGGGTTGGGCCACATGGATTCAGAGATCCCTGCCAACCCCAGACACTGTTACTCTGTGATTTTTTGGTTAATTCCAGAAGACCCCTTAGAGTCTGAAACATTGTTTTTTTTTTCCTTCTTCAGAAGGGAAAGTAAAGGGAGGAGAAAGAATGAACAATGGTGAGGAGCATATATTTCCTTCTTTAGGTAAATGATTCAGTGTTTCTTTTGTATTATTTCAGATGAATTTAGTGGGAGTTTCGTGAATGAGATACAGGGAAACTTTCTATAGATACCCATGCATGTAAAATAGTAAGTGTACNCTAAAATCTTAATTTTCAGTCTAAAGAGAATAATCATCCAACTAAAAGTGGTCTGAACAGTTACAAAGGAAAAATCTGCAAGCAATCATTTTTCTGTCAATTAAGCAGTGCAACAGATTCTACTAGATAGTATCCAGCTCATCTACCCTCCTTATGGGGGTAAGGCGAGCGTAAAAAACAGTGACCTTGCCAGAGAGAATTCTAACAAAAGAAACAAAGCAATTTCTGGCTTCACTAAGAGTCAGCTAAGTCTCAGCCAAAGCACGATTTTTAAGCAACACAGAAAAGTTTAGGTAGAATAAAAAACATACAAGCCTTACCTTCTTCAGACCTGTATTCTGAATCTATTGGCTAAAGGCGTGCACAGCTTTCTTTTCCTTGACTCGATCTGTTTTTTTCCTTCTTTGATCTGTTCTCTTATGACTATCACGAGTTTAAATTCCTTTCAGTACAGCTTCTGAATGCATTAATTAGCATGAAAGAGGCCAGGAGACAACTTCCTTCTCATAGCCTGCATCCTTCCCCCCTAATGAGCACCTCAGAAGTCTGTTGCTTCTTCAGGTCGTTACATGCCTTGCTAGATGTGCGCAGCACCACGTTACCTGCCCATCAGCATGAGCTCCTGGAGCGGGCAGCCTGCTCATAAGTTAAGGCATGTTTTGGTTTGGGGTGGATTGTTTTGTAGCTGAGGTCTGATGTAAACAGTTTTTGGATGTGTTAAACTGAAGCTTTGCTTATCCACGTTTTTTGTGCTATTGTAACACTGTGTAGAAACCAATCTTTTTGGAGCAAAACTCAAAGATGGGTGCAGTTATGCCATGACAGAAGTGTCTTAGATTAGGGCAAGTACGGTGTAATTCTGTTCTGGTTAGCAAATGCAGCAACAAAACCAGACTGTTTCACAGGCTGCAGAACTAATGAAGCCTGGTTCCCTGTGGATTTGTGCGATTTGTCGTTGTCTGTGCTCATGCATGCACATGCGCTGCAATAATTGCAGTCACAGCATCAGGCAAGAAATGGCAGCCTGTAATTAATCCAGAGTTCTGGGTTCTGTGATGGGCCAGAAGCCATAGTTACTGCCAAAAGAAGAAAAAGATACAAGGACCATGAAGGACTGTGCTCTGTTTGGCATTTCCCTCAGTGAATCACTAATTTGGGCCTCTCCATCCTGCAACAGACTTTTTGTTTAAGTTTGAAGGAGTTCAGTTATCTTTGAAGCTCTAAATATGGCTGGAAAACGGCTGACATTCTAACAGGAATAGAAAAGGACGGATAGTGTGAGATTGACATCTATTTCCTTAGGAAATCAATCGAAAAGTCTTAACATCAGTATTTTTAGCGAGTTCAGGGCTGGGAAGAGCTAGACCATGTCTTTTGTTTGTGCATTCTCCAGCTTTTCCTGATGGCGATAAAAATCTTGTCTCAATACAACCACTGTTTGGATAGCTCTCTCTGGTGGTGCCCAGTGCCAGGACCAGAGGCAGCGGGCACAAACTGGAACACAGGAGGCTCCATCTGAGCACCAGGCAGCTCTGTTGTGCTGTGCTGAGCGCTGGCACAGGCTGCCCAGAGGCTGGACAGTCTCCTCCTTGGTGATCTTCAGAAGCCGCCTGGACATGGCCCTGAGCCCCCTGCTCTGGGTGGCCCTGCCTGGGCGGGGGTTGGGCCACATGGATTCAGAGATCCCTGCCAACCCCAGACACTGTTACTCTGTGATTTTTTGGTTAATTCCAGAAGACCCCTTAGAGTCTGAAACATTGTTTTTTTTTTTCCTTCTTCAGAAGGGAAAGTAAAGGGAGGAGAAAGAATGAACAATGGTGAGGAGCATATATTTCCTTCTTTAGGTAAATGATTCAGTGTTTCTTTTGTATTATTTCAGATGAATTTAGTGGGAGTTTCGTGAATGAGATACAGGGAAACTTTCTATAGATACCCATGCATGTAAAATAGTAAGTGTACGCTGTCATAGCCTAGTAAAGTCCCAAAGAATCATGCCAGCCCTTGTGTAGAACTTTGAAAATGTCACAGAATTCCCAATCAAGCCATCTGTTTTCTGAAGAAAAGCTTTAACTTTTGGAAGGGAATGCTAACTGAAGAGTACTGTTTGTTCTTGCAGGGTTGAAGCTGACACATGCAGAAAATCCATGTGATACCAAAACCAGCATGTCTCTGTCCCTTCCTTGCCTCAAGCAGTGTTGAGGGGTAAATGTCAACTGATTGAATAGTTTGTGTTCTGAAAGAATTTCTTGTTGATAGTATAACAAAGGGGTGGGGGGATAACAACTTTGTCATAGATCTGTGGTGCCATCTGGTATGTAAATGCACAATGCTGCTATTGAAAAGTTGGATGGACGGGAAGGTGAAGCACCATGTCCTTGTTCCGATCTCAGTAGTTTTACAAAATCCCATTTCTCTGAGGTTGCATTGCTAACTCCATGAATGTAAAGTCAATGGAATTTATGCATGGATTCTACAAGTGTTACCTCTACAGATACAGTATTTCAGGAGGAGAAGAAGATGGAAGAGAAACCCCAAAGCAATACAGGCCGTTTCTCATAGCCAGCCCTAGGACACTCTGATGAATCTTGATAGGTATAAAATGTTTATTTCCCTTCATTAATAATCTTTATTTTTCACTGACATTTGAGGTTTCCTATAGCAGGCAGAGCAAAGAAATGTATGTGCCTGGGTAAAGGTTTTAGTTTTGTGTTTGGAGGGAATTTCAGTGGAAACTCAGTGGTGCTATTTCAGTGCTGAATCTACATTAACAACAGGTGACACAATACTTTAAAAGTGGATAAGAGGATTATACCTCTGACAGTTGTTGCTGAGGATCCTCATCTCTCCATGGTTTGGGGTTTTACTTTGAGTTGTCTGGCTTCCAGAGCTGAACAGTTCCATCACAGGTGTGGTTTGGAGCTTTTTGAAAAGATGCTATCCCTCAAATTGCTGTCACCTCAACTGCAAGAACCTCCGTGAAGCCACATGCTGTCTTGCTTGCACACCATTAGTATGTTGTCATTTTGAAACCTGGTTCATGGAAGTCAGTTCCTCCTCAAGTAATTTCCAAGTGAAACCACGGTTCCTAGTGCCAGACCCATCTCCTTCTACTCCATCTCTGAACAGTGTACGGTATTGGAGGAGTATAAATCCTAATCCTGTAGTAACTATACCAAGAGGATGCCATGAATGCTGCTGTTTTTCTACTCCTTTTATTTTCCTAAGAAAGAAGACTGAATAGCTTTCTGGCAGTGTTTTTCATTGCAAGTATTTTGCCCATGGTTGCCTGGCAGTTCTGAGCTCAGTACACTGTTCAGATTTGTGGCACTGATTTCTCCTTGGAATGCAGGATGACCAGCTGCGGGTGGAAAAGTCTCAGATGCAGTCAGGCACTATTAAAGTGAGCCAGGGTTATGAGTTCACTTTCCTTGCACGTGACATCAGGCGCCTACGCCTGGGTTCAAGATAGCAGTGCTGCTCTCTAGATCCTCTCAGTCCATGGCTAGCTGGGTTAGGGTGAGGAACCCCTCACAGAGGGGGATAGCGATTTAGGCCTCTGGGGCCTGAAGTTTGACTTCCTAGTCAATATAGACAACACAGACTGCATCATCAGCATTTTCAAGTTTATTCTCATTGCAGTTTGTTCTCATAGCTTTACGTTAATAAAATTTGATTCCCCTTACAAGAATATCGTATTACATGTGATTACACTCTATGCAATTAATCCTTGCAGTAACAGCCCAGAGAAGCCTAACTTGGAATTTTCCTGCCATGACTGAAACAGAAGCAGTCCCAGAGTGAGCCCACTCAGTACTTTTTCTGATACCTCGTTATCAGCTGCCCGAGTGTCCAGAAGACAAATGCTTCTAATTTCTCCCTTCACAGTATTGCCCAGTCCTGCTGAGGCTGGCGAGACCCTGTGGAGGTCTCCAGCCCATGCCCAGCCAGGAGAAGGCCTCTCTGGGGCTCAGGCCACGCTGCTCAGGGCTTCCCCAGCCGGAGCGCAAACCCCGCAGGCCAAAGCCAGGCCAACCTGCCTGGGCCTGGCTCCGTGGCTGGGCCATCCTGGTGTGGAAAAGGCTTCTCCTCGTCTGCAGCCTGAGCCTCTCACGTCCCAGCTCCTCTCACCCTCCTTGCATGCGCCATGTGCAGAGTCCAGCTGTGTCTCTTCCGTCCCCTCCCGCTGGTGCAGGGCTGCTGCTGGGTGCCCCAAAGCTGCCCCATCCCTGCCTGAACCAGCTCCAGTCCCACAGCCTCTTTGTGGCTCCAGGCTGAACTCAGCCATGTTCATCCACTTCTTTGCATCACTGTGTGCCCCAGAAATGGATGCACAAGTGTGGAGCAAGGGGAGAAAATCACCTCCCTCGATGTGCTGATGGCCACCGTGCCCAGAGCTCAGGATGCCATCAGCCTTCTGTACTGCCTGTGGCAGATGTCAGGATGCACCAAAACACAGAAACCAGCGACAGGGACTGTAATAAAATACAGAAGTTTGATAGAAAATAGAGAATTTTAATAGAAAGGAAATGGCCTATGTTAAATGTCTCTCTTTTTTTTTTCCTTCTCCAACAATTCCCCTTCCTTTCAGCTGGAAACAAGGAAGGGTTCTTTTGAACATCAGAACACTGCAGTGATTGAAGAACAATCCTTTCTACAGAAATCTACGTTTTTATGTTGGCATGATTGAAAAATATTTTTCCAGAAATTTCTAGTCCTTGCTAAAAGACTGCAAATTGTGTTCCTTCCACTGTTTGTTCTGTAATCAAGCCCTTGCAGATAGCTGGTTTATGAGCAGCTCAGCTAATTTCCTGTGAATTAAATAAAAATTTTGAATTTATTTTTGTGGGATGAGAAATAATTATTTTAGATGAGCAACTGACGTTAAACTTGGCAACATAGATACAATGTTTTAATGGAAAAACCTTCTGAAGTTCATAAATAAGGCAGCTATAACATTTGGAGTAGCTTGAAAGTTTTAAAGTGCTATATTTTTTCCTTTTACTGTTTTTTTTTCCTAATGTGATCCAGTCCTTCCTCTTTTCTGTTATTTCTTTCCCAGATTACTAAAACTAAAAAACTAAACTAAAAAAAAATGTGATTTGGACACTAACTCTTCATAGTCTAATAAACCAAATGTATTCTTAAAGAGCCTTAGGATAATGAAAATGTAGAACTAACCGATTCAGAGGTAGAACTGAGTATATTTTAAATCTCATGTCTTTTCTCTGATATCTCTACATTTTTGTAGTCTCTCTACAGTCTTTCCATGATTAACTGCCTACAATGAGAAAGTTTTTTTCCCCATTTGGTCACTCTGCCTTGCTGTAAATTATATCAGTGGCTGAATGCCTAGACTAGAAAAGGAGTTAATTGTGTTTACTGTATCTCAGCCTAATACAGATTTGAAGGTGGTTTTCATACTCTGCGTAACCTTTTGTTTTCTAAACTGAACAGACTATTTTTTTCTTCTTCTTCAGGCATTTTTTTAACCTTTCTCATTTCTGTTCCAATTCATTCTTTGCACTTTACATACCCCTTCCAGTTAAAGCCTTGCAAGCATCATTCTCTCCTCTATCATACCACAGCACAGAAAGACATTTTCTACTTATAATATCGTGTTACATTTGAGAATCTTACTTGATTCAAAGTCCACTGTACCTTTAGGTCTTCTGTTGTTATTTCTCATTCCTTCTCCATTTTATTTATGTGCATTTTGCTGATTACTTCTGATACTTAGGACTACATTTGTCTTTACTGAATTCTGTTATTGATGTAGTTTTCTCCATTTATCAGGCTTACTTGGATTCCAGGCCTGCTCTGTAAAGTGAGCGTAAACCATAACTTAGCTCAAAACTATGTTCACGTACACTTGCTTTTATATCTAGTCTGTTTAATGATGGTGCAGAATGCTGCTTCCCCAGGCTGAACATCCGTGAGCTGATGCCTTTTCCTATTTGATAGTGATGTCTGTGGTCTGTAACTGGAGGGAAGGTTTCTCTTTGCTGCATACATGCTTCATGGCAGTTTTGTTTACATAATAGCTTCCCTATCACAGCCTTGTAGGACTGTGTTGAAGACTTGTAAAGTCAAAATGCAACTTCAACATCAAAATAATATTATGACAATCATTATACGTATTTTTCTCTTGTAAACTATTGATTTTCTTCATTAGCTTCAAACATTCCTACTCAAAACATCCATCATTTGAAGAATCCTGTTAATAATGACTTTCAAGGAAATAGAGCACTTCCGTAAGTCCTGAAATGCTGTACAATGTCCACTGTAGTCACACCACGATATTAGGTTCTTGATATCTTCTGTTCTGAAGTTTCGGGAAATGAAAGGAAGGGTAGGGTAATGTTGACTTTTCTGGTTTAGTGTTAGTCTGGCTTCCTTTTTCACTTCTCTGTTGAAATTGATCTAAAATAACTAAAAATACAGCTGCTAGGACAAGAGTGGCTCCTGCCATGTAGAAGCCTGCTCTGTAATCTCCAGACATGTCCACAATCAGACCTGGAAAGAAAAAATACAGACAGAAATGTGACTGATAGAAATGGCTGACGTGCATTAGCTCGTCACTGTGAACATACCGTCTCATAACGGGAGCATACTGCCTACATACCCGTCTTCCAGCTTTCTACACCATGAAAGCACAAAACACCACCCCGTTACAGCACTTCAAAATTTAAAACACAACTCGCTACTCATCTACCTTGCATGTGTGAATTGCTAGTAAAATAAAATGCTATACAGCTTGAAATACTTTCCAACTCAAAATATGTCAGACAATAAAGGCAGTCACAGAAAAATAAATAAATCATGCAGCTTTGTATCACAGTAGCCCCATATTCTGTGGCGCAGCTACCGCCAGTGGCTGTAAGTTAGAACACAGCTGTAGAGATGAGAGTTTAAAGAAGGAAAGGAGAGGCCCTCTGCTGGTGACTGAGTTTGATAAGTTGCCTACGATGTTGCTGGCTTCCCAACTAATCATTTTTCAAATCTCATAGATGTTAATGAAAGAAAAAACGTGGTTTTTACATAGTTTTAATCCAAGTGACACACCTAAGCCATCGTGCACTGTACCGAAGAATCAGAAGTACAGCAGCAGTACTGGCTGCTCAGGCGTACAGCGGCAGGTTCACTTGGGGGCTGATGAAGACCGCTTCTTTGGTCAGCCTTCATCCAACGGCAGGACCGCTGGAAATTCTGCCGACATTTAGTCTATTCTCCAGCCCTCACTCCAACCTAACATCAGTCCTCTCAGGCAAAGGAACTTCAAAACCGAATCTTTTAGGTTTTACTCTGAAAGTAAGAGAGAAGAGCTAGGAACGCACTATAAGGGTTCTCTCCTCTTTTGTACCTTCTTTTTAGCTTGCTACATATACACAAAGGGATCACACAGACCCCAAAATCATCAGTAATAATGAGCAGGCACTGTAAGTCTCATTATTGCGGTGCTTTACTCAGATCTTACCCACGTAATTTTGATACTGTTCTCTCTCAGATTCTCTATAAATAATCTTCCTAGTTCCTGCATTTTCAAGTTGAATAAAAATACTATAGTATTGAGTTTGACCCCTTTGCAGCCTATTATATGGTGTCATTGCCACGGAAATCACAGCAGCCTGTGAGAAGTCTCTCATTTTATTCAGCAGTGTTTGGATGAGGGTTCAGACTCACTTTTTTCAAGTCACATTGGCCATTTTTCTACCAAATCACTTCATAAAGCTCCTACAGTAGGCAGCTGGTTTCTCTGACATTGTCCAAGATGACCCTTTTATTGCTGCTAACTAATACACCTATGTGCTGTCTCACTGTCTGCTGTCTCTTTCTTTCCACTGTTTTTTATGCTGCCTCCCCATATATTACACCGGTTAGCTCAAATGCTGCCTGAAAACATCAGGCACTCCTGTGAATGTTTCATTGAGGTACACATAGGCTAATGTTTCAAGCTGTTAAACGTGACCTTCTTTAGAAACTTCTCCAACAATAGCAGCATTTATGCAATATAATTATTCTCAAGCTTAAAAGACCCAACAGTTTCTTCTCTGGAAGTATGGATCTCCTGCTTGTCCCAAAGGTAAGAGAGGAGTTCATTAAGTGTGATTCAGGAAACACGAACACCATGCGAACCTTGCCATTCTTCCCTGCTTTTGTCTTAAAGAGGTATCTCTAAAACCACAGAGAAGAGAGGAAGCGAGATATTTCTGAAAGGAATTAAACTGATTCTTTTATCTCCCTGCTTGTCCAGATACTCCTGAGATAACAGAGGGGGAAATCTGGGTCCAGATCCAAATATTTCAGTTTGGGTACCATTCATCATTCTTCTTGTAAACTGTATTTAGCAAAGTATAAACTTACCAGCAAGAGGAGGTCCCAAAAATCCTCCAGTGCTTCGAATGAGCATGAAAAGCCCTAGCGCACTGTCAAAATCCGACATGCCCACAACATCTGCTAGCACTGTAATGTGAACGGCGACTGTTGTGCCAAAGAAGAATCCGTAGAAGCCAGTGAATATTGCCAAGGACAGGTAATTGTTAGCCAGTGGCAAGAGCATCAAGGAAGTGCTGATCAGTGTAATCGTCATTGTCAGTAAATGAATAGTTTTTGTAAGGTGGAGATTGGCATACCAGCCACATAGCAGTCTGCCTGCAAGATCCACCATAGCCAAAATGGATAGGAGAGATGCAGTCCAAGATTCGTCTATCCCCAGGCTGTAGCTAAGCGGAACTAAAAATAATGGAGGAACAAAAAAACTCATAGCAGCTAATATGCCAAACATGGCATAAAGTACAAATTCTGGTCTCCTCACAAGCATCCAGTTGAAGGTTTTGTGTGTGATGGGAGACTTTTCTTCTTTGTCTATTCTCGATGCACCATTGCTCGGTGGTGTTTCAGAATGGCTTGTCTCAAGGTGGGGGCTGCTTGCCAGGGGCCGCATCAATATTCCACAGACACAGATATTGAGCTGGATGCCGCCTATAATCAAGAGAGCACCTTTCCATCCATATTGGCCAATCAACCACTGGAAAAATGGCCCAAATGTAAATGCAAATGCACATTCTCCGGCACTGGCAATAGCATTGGCCAAAGCTCTTTTCTTGGAAAAATAATGGCTAACAATGCTAATGGCTGGTGTCCATGAAAAGGAAATCCCAAGTCCTGAAAAACACCAATACAAATACCAACAGTCAGGCACTTCTGAAGTATTCTATGAAGATGGAAAATAAAATGAGTGCTCCTACATTTGTAAATTGGGAAAATAAAAATACTTTTGTTCTTACGGAAAGAATCAGCTCATTTGTACCACATATTACAGCATATTTGTGGCACTTATTCTGTAAGAATAGGTTGTAAGGTCAAATGAAAAAAAAAAAAAAACAGGAATATGATGTATAAATAATTATCATCATGGAAAAAAAAAAAGTTGCTTTGACGAATTTGCTACCTGGTTAGAAACCATGTGGCCATGGAGATGAAACTAAATAGACCAATGGTGTTCATGCGGACCTAACAGGGGACGGTCCTAGATCAGATCTCTGTGTTATGCTGAGCTGTGTTCAGGATCAGAGAGTGAGAAAGGATGTGAAGGAAGCTTTGCCAGCTTTGCTTCCTGTTCCAGAGAAAGCTGCTAGCTGGTGAAGACAGCTTTCTGGGCTGTTTTCACCTAAAGCAAAGAAAAGGACTGCAGCAAGCTGGAAGCCAGGGAAGGTGCTCAAAATGTCAGGTCATGTGATAGAAAGTACAAAATTTGGGATCTCTAGGTCCATGTAATTCAGCACACTTTAAGTTCCTCAGGCATTCATAGAGCTCTCAGCTATGATTAAAAAATAAAACACTTTTCATTTTCTAGTTACATATAATTTGCTGATAAAAATTACTAGCATCTTATTATTTTTCTACCTTGTCATGCAGTTTTCTAGTACAAATTCTTATTTCTAGAGGGGGAAAAGAGGGAAACAACCTTTAAAGATGTTTGCTGGTTCTAGATGTCTATAAAATCGAACCAGAGATGAGATTTTAAAACTCCCATCATTAGCATCAACGAATAAGGGCTCTGAGTTGCTAGTGAAATAAACCTGTAAAGCCATAGAGTCATACCCTGTAGGAAGCCAGTTGTTGCATACATCCAGATAACGTTGAGCCCGAGATATCCCAGTGCCATTCCTGAAAAAGCAAGGAGTCCTCCAGTGATCACAACCGCCCGATGGGTGTATTTTACACAGAGCGAGCTGGCAACAGGGGCTAGACCGACAGCAAAATAGGAGCAAGAAAAACAAGTTAGGAACATTAAGCAGACTGACATGCATAAACAATCAAACAAAACATTTGAAAAAGTAACAGCCTTATTGTGCATGTCTCAAACCCACTGTTTTGCTTTGTGAAGTGTTCATGCATGTGTGATGCTGCCACAATTTAGATTCTGCTGTATTCTGCTGGACAGGAGGGTTGGTCGAGATCTGGGCTGACAGGGAAATGGAAGTCCTGGCAGCACAGGACTGCAAAACTCCCAAATCTATTAAAAATATCACCTGGCCGGTGGAGGTAACTCTCAAATCTGTGAAGACACGTTTTTATGAAATAACAAAGGCCACTAGAGGGAACCCAAGTCACACAAATAACCACTGGTCCCCAAGTGTTTCTTAGTGTATACAGTTAGCTTCACAACAATCATTGATAGTTCGGAAACTAGAATTTTAGAACGCAACTAATGAGGATTGTTTTTACAGAATGAAATAAGTAGGGAGACAATGAAGAGACGGGAGTCAGCAAGGGAGGTTTTATAGTAATTTGTAGGGACAAGCTGTTGTACTTTCACCTGTCTTAAGTAATCATAGAATCATAGAATCACAGAATGGCTCAGGTTGGAAGGGACCTTAAAGATCATCTTGTTCCAACCCCCCTGCCATGGGCAAGGACGCCTCCCACTAGACCAGGTTGCCCAAAGCCCCATCCAGCCTGGCTTTGAATACTTCCAGGGAGGGGGCATCCACAGCTTCTCTGGGCAACCTGTTCCAGTGTCTCACCACCCTCACAGGGAAGAATTTCCGCCTTACATCTAGTCTAAATCTACCCTCTTTCAGTTTATAACCATTATCCCTTGTCCTGTCACTCCCTGTCCTTGTAAAAAGCCCCTCCCCAGCTTTCCTGTAGGCCCCCTCAGGTACTGGAAGGCTGCTATCAGGTCCCCCCGCAGCCTTCTCTTCTCCAGGCTGAAGAGTATAAAAGAAGTGACTTTGATAACAAGGGCAAGTGAAATAAGCCTGGCAGAGGGATATTAGCAGCCACAAAAACTGCAGGATACATGCCGTGTGACAGAAGATACACAAACCGTAAATGTTCTACCAGCATTTACAGCAGAAGTACAAGGATTTGATAAAGCACGTAAAATTGATTCTAGAATTCAGCAATGGTCTGTAAGATGTAGTGAGAGGAAATAAGAAAAAAGAAACAAGAAAAAGTGTATACAGCTGGAGAATCATACATATATGATGAATAACAGAAGAGAAAAGTAGACTGAAGTTAGCAAGAGATATTCATGGAAATGCTTCATGACGGAAGAAAAATCTGCAGTTGGAGCAGAACTACTACCACTGAGCCATTTCTTCATAGAGAATGAGAAGAAATAGGCAGAAATTGAACACAGGGTGGCAGAAGGAAGAAAGGAGCTAGCCACAGAACTGAAAATGGAGAAGATAACAAGAGGTCAGAGTCTGAAAGGATGAAGGGCAATACTCAGAAAACTTGCAAACAATCACAGTGACAAAGAAACAGGTGATGGGAGAGGCACACGAATGCAAAGAGGTGGCCAGTGTGATGGGGAAATCCTTGCTGTTGGTAAATTGAACAGCCTGGTGCAGATGGAAATCCCCAGATAGAAACATGTGCTCTCCTTCCATGCGAGATGCAGAGATGCTGTTGAAAAATCCAAATGAGAAAAAATAAGAATTCACTGATCATCCTTCATACTGAGCCAAATGACACTGAAGGGTTTCCCAGTGGAACATGCTAGGAAAGACTAAGCCAGGCCAGGGAAGTTGCTCAAGGAACTGGAGGCTCAGATGATCCTCAGCAGAAAGTCTTCTGTTCCCTATAAATTAAGCAAAGGTGGGAGAAGAAGGAAAATTAGTGATGCAAGAAATCATGAACTGCAATACAGAAGAGTTTTAGAATGTTTGGCCATCAAGCTGTATTCACACAAAGAGGTTTATTTTCAAATGATTGCAAAGAATGAAAAACAATTTATTCTGAAAACTGTATCTACTTTCTTTGAAGTAGGCCAGGCTAACATCTGCTTAGACAAATGCTGGTTAATAAGGAAGGACGGAAGGACGGAAGGACGGACGGACGGAAGGAAGGAAGGAAGGAAACACCAAAACACAAGACTGAGTTACTTTATTCTCCTGTATTGGCTTTTTTTCTGCTCTAAGTTCATAGATCCGAACGACAAAATAGTATCACAATTAAGTCAGTGATAAGTCTAATTTGTAAACCAAATGGTTAGATGCCCGTTTATTCACTGCCATAGAAATGGGTGTAAAAGCAGGCTTTTCATTGACTTTTCAATTAATTATTTCTGTCAGAATGAAATAATGCTGCAAACCAAGCTTCAAGGAAAACAGTTTATGGAACTAATAAAAACTTGCCAATGCATCATTTGCTTTATATTTTAACTCTGATTTTGAATTATTGCTCTGTTCTTCTTAATATATTTTTCAAAATAGACCAGTGGCTCAGGTTCTTTGTAAGTAATAGATGTGGACTAAGTAGTCTGTATATAATTACACAGTATCTATGCAATAAAGTGTCTTCATAAATGAAATTATAATGAAATTTATTACATAAAGATACGTACTGTAATTACATATCTATACGAGAATATGTAGAGAGGACTTTTTACAAGTTCTGTGCAATTCTTGCCTGCATGTTTGGAATCTTCACCACTACGATGAAGGATGATCCACTTCACAATGGCACAAAGGCCTCTGTAAATGACTACTAAGTGAAGAGCCAAAGGAATTTTATTTCATTTTCTTCCCCTTCTTAGTTTGATAAGATTAAGTATTCGACTTGATCCAATAGCTCACTGTATTTAATTGGTATACACTTCACTCTCTCTTCCTTTACTGTCTGTTTGTCAAGCCTTTTTTCCTCTCTCTGAGTGAAATGTTTTTATTTTTTTTTCTTTCTAACCTCATGAGTTTTCTGTTAGATTCAGGACATGAAATCACCTTATGGGGAACAAGGAGAGCCAGAACTGGCATTGGGCATAAGGGGACGGGAACTCTGGGAAGTGAAAAATGAGAAATAGGAGGAAAGCAGGACTGAAAGTCACTGTTTTAGCAGCAGATCTAACAGGCAGGGACACAGTCCTTACGTCTTAAAGTACTTGGAAAAAATGACAGTCACTGTGAAATCAGAGAACTTGCACAAACTGGGTTAGAGCTACATCCAACAAGCTCTGAAGTTCTTAGAATTATCATCCCCAAGTTCGATACAAAGCCTGTAGGAAAACTGAATCATGAGACTAGGTACACAAAGTTCTCTAAGGTAACCAAATTTCTGTGTACACACAAAGAGTCATCACTACCCTGTTTCATGTCTGAGGCATGGCTAGATTTTTATAAGATTTTTTATACATTTTATGCATTTTTATAAATGCCAATTTTTTGAAGTGACAGAAGAAATAAGCATTGTCCTTGCAAACTTTAGCTTTGTATTTTTTTTGTTAAAGAATCTCTTTAAAGTTTCTTGAATAGTTAAGAATTTAGGCCAAAGTACTAGAGGATCACTTTTACCTACCTCCTAAGTGAAAGATAGCAATAGCTAGTGATGTGATCCAAGAAATGGTGCTTGCAAGTTCATCAAAGTGCTCCTGGATTTCAACAAAGAACAGACCAAAACTTTTGAGGACAGCAGCAGTGAGGCCCATCACCATGAAGGCTGACACTACCACAACCCATCCATAGCCACCATCTGGTGGGTTGCTGTCTTTGGTCTGCATCTTTTCTGCTTCTCAGATCTTCTCTCAGTTGTGGTTTGATTTTTTTTCTTTTTTTCCTCTGTGGTGGTAGCGGTTGTGGCAAGGATTTTCAAAAGATCTGCAAATTAGTAGAAGGCCTAGTGTTAAATAAATGAATTCAAACACTCTTGGAAAGGTTTGTACAAGTAATTACCAAGTGAAAATAAATTACACATTTCGGTGGTTTGATTGAAAATACTAGCTGGAAAACAGATGCCCTAGGAGATACAAGGAGTAGAAAGTAAATGAAAGAAAGTTAAAAAGTTATAAAAAACATTCAAGCAAGAAGGATGTGAAAAGAGAAACATGCAGAAATGAAAATGGGACAGAAGATCATGAGAGACCAGGTTGGATGGGGCTTTGAGCAACCTGATCTAGCAGGTGTTCCTGCCCATGACAGGGGAGTTGGAACTGGATGATCTTAACGTCCTGTCCATCCTAAATCTTCTGTGATTCTGACGATAGAAGTAAGTTCCAGGAATATTGCAAAGCTTTTTCTCAAGTCGAGCTTTGGTTCTAAAATTTCATGTTATGTGGCAAACTTTGACTAAAGAGTAGAAACGTATAAACATAACCCTAACTCATGAAGATTAAATAATCTTAGAGTATTGTTTATGACTTTTCACATTACACTTTGTGTTTCAAATTCAGATCCATGACATAATTTCTTAGTAATTCCAGTGGCAATCAGTCTTCTGTATGCATAAATAAGGTCTTCAGTACGCATAAATAGGATGCACACAGTCTCAAAAAGGACAATAGCATGAAACTGCATGTTATTCTGGTCTCCAAGCTGCATATTAAAGAACCAGAATTAGTTGTGGTAGTGGAGGTCTAAACACTACCTGTACATTTTGAAATTTTAGAGCACCTTGTTTAGAGTTTTTGTTTAGAGCACAGCATGCTGTGGATACTGAAATCTTGAGTGCATGTAATAGATAAATCTGTGCTGCAGAAAACTGTTGAGGAATGATAAAAAATGGTCTCCAGCTCAAGAAATCTCCAAGCCGCAAGAAGTCAGAAACTTTATGCTTATTCTGTTCTTGAAGTTGAACATCTCCCTCGGGCCTGAACCAATATTTGGACCTGAACCAGACATTTGTATAGTGTAAAGAGTAAACTTGCAAGGAGTAATCCGTAATAATTTCAGAGTGATCTTTGTAATATTTCAGCATTTACAAATACAGATGGTTCCAGAACTACGGAGCTTTTGTGTAAAAATGTGGGGCATTCGTCTACTTGAGAAAGCATCTTAATGGGCATGTACATCTTATTAAATACATGACTGAAAAAGCACCATTAAAATTTTGTGACACACTTGGAGCCATTATGCAGTGCGTGGAAGAGGTAGGATCTGGTTGAGAGAAGAAAACATTCTTACTTTTTTCTTGTTTCTCCATGGATATTAAGAACAACTACAAGTGAGCATATCGTACTAAACGCAATAGACAAAAAAAAATGGCATAGGAAGAAGCTTTATTCTAAGAGGGAGAATGTAAGCTAAAAATGATCTTAATGTACTTACATTTATCCTCCTCGAGTGCAGCAAGGGTTGAGGAAATCCATACCACTAGAAGCCATCCAGTACAAAGCAGCACCCACTTGTCCTATGTTTTGCCCCACTGAGGTACATGATCTCAGGAGAACCTAAATAACTGCAAAAATTCAGAGTAAAGAAGCCATCAGATTCTTGCGAGGATCAGAAGCAAAATCATCCTGCTGCCCTGTGACTGGCTCAAACTTCTGGCTAACACATGGCACTGGACACATTTGCATGACAGACATAGCCAGACCGATTCATCTGCTGTGGAAGGTCTCAGAAACATCCTGAAAATCTTAAAACTCAGACACAAAACAGGAAGGAACGTCTTGTGTTTGGGGCCTATGTGAGGGAATCTGGTTTCCATTCCCACAGTTTCTGGGTAACCTTCAGCAAGTTATTTGATCTTGCTGTAGCTCTATTTTCTCAGTTGTCAAATGCAGCTAATACTTTCAATAGTCACAAATTTTGTGAGGTTGAAAATGTTAACGCTTGTATTAGAGCTCAGATACTTTAAGAAAATACAGAAACTCTATCAAGTTGTAGCCATGTCTTATATTGCTGGGCTCAAGCGCATAGTCGTGATTTGTTCTGAGGTACTGGAGAATACATACACAAAAAAAGATGCAGCATTCAGGCTAAATAAACCGGCATAGGCAGAGTGATAGTGGTACTGCTGCACTCTGCATTGACATGTGGGAAAGGAATTATGATTTCTGCCTCCAGACAGATAGAAGAAATCCTGCTGTTTACCAGGCAGCACCCAGACTAAAACAAGCGTGATAAAATCTACTACTTCCTGACACCACCCAGGACTCTTCACCTTCATTAGGCAAACTCTGCCCTAGGAGGAGTATAAATCAGGCTCTGCTGCTCGTAAGATTTAAATGAACTTTTTTCTTTTTCTCACTACAAACAGACCTTCTGTGTCACACCTCAGAATCCAGTCTCCAGACTCTGTGAATGACATGGGTGTTACACACAACTTCAAAATGACATTTCTATTTCAGTTGCTTCCAAAAGGAAACTACTGTTCCAGTTACTTGATTAATTAACATAGTTATTATTTCCCAGGAGCCCTACAGACTTGAAAGTAGTGCACGTACATACTATAGGTGATTGCTGAAATGCCTAAGATGGGTGAGAGAAAGCTTAGATGTTGCAATGGGTAGAGATGTTTCCGACACCCTGTTTTTCTTTCTTCAGTCCTTCGCTTACAAATGAAAGTTGAAAAACACTCCAGGTTTCTTTCTACTCTTAACTATTAAGCAATGATAAGTGGTAAGTTTTTAAAGTCTTCACTTTTTCCCCTTGCCCCAGAAACCAACTTTTGAAGAGAAAGGGGAAAAAACGTGGGGGGAAACTGCCCCATCTGCTGTGCTTGGCCACAGAGAAGCTGACTCACGACTCTAAAGCCATGTGTGGAAGTGTTTGCTTTTCCCTAGCATCCCACTGCCTCTAACCTGCAAGCTTTCTCATGGCTGTTGGAATGCATGCCCTGTGAGACAGGAGCTCCCGCCGCTTTTGTGCTTGTGGAGCATGCATCAGGAAGAGCAGACAGCTGTGCCAAGAGTATCAGCTGCCTTATGGTGAAATTTGCCAGCAAGAATGTCCCGGCAAGAGTGCAACCTATTTCTTTGCGGCTGAATGTCTACAAAGGCACTCACACAGCGTGAACAGAGGAGTTACCTATTCACACACCACAAGTTCTCCGAGCTGCTTCTGCTTCTATTCGTGCTGGTGATTCAGGAGATTTATCAGACAATGATAACAAATTTAATTTTTAATAATAATTTTTAATTTTATTTTTTAATATTTAAATGTTGTCTGACTGCTTGCATTTTAGGGTGCTGTAGAATCCTGTAAAGACTGATATTTGCGTTATTTTGTTATTTTGGATTCCATGGTCTAATCTAGTTTTTACAGAAGAGCAAATATGTTTAATGTATTTGCTGAACAACTTGGTAGTGGAATCATGAACAGAATGCTGTTGCTATGAATTTTGATCTTCTTGTTTTCAAGCAAAAAAAACATAACTATCCCCCTCTCCCCCCCAGATAACTGTGTTCAGCCTCTCTTAGAGGCTAGATGGGCTCCCTAGGAGCACAGCACTTTGCAGAAGAGCACAAATAAGGCAAGATTACATTTTTGCATGCTCAGATGAAGAAATGTCACTTGCTACTTGGTTTTTGGTTTCATCTTCCAGTACAAGTGTCGTACTTTACCTTGGATTTGGATTTTAAAAAAAAAGGAAAACAAAAACGACAGTTACTGATGTAAACAAAGGCTAATCTACTTTCACTACAGGCTAATACTGGGATATGGCTACTACCAAAAAGTAGGAATTATTCAGCAAAATCAACTACACATAACAAAATATGAGTTAGATCTTGTCCTGATTTCAGCTGGGACAGAGTTGATTTTCTTTGTAGTGCCTGAGATGATGATACATTTTGGCTGTAGGAGAAAAAGCAATTTTGGTAACACACTGAAGTTTTAGTTGCTGCTGAGCAGTGCTGCGCAGAGCCAGGCACATTTCAGTTTTCAGCTCCTCATACTGTCCTGCCAGCAAAGGGCAGGGGGGCACAAGGAGTGGGGAGGGGACAGAACCAGGACAGCTGACCTAAACTGGCCAAAGGGATATTCCACACCACATGGCATAAACTATGACACCGAGGAGAGTGGGCTGGGGGGCAGCTGGTTCTCGGGGACTGGCTGGGCATCAGTGGGTGGGTGGTGAGAAATTGCTTTGCGCATCTCTTGTTTTGTAAACATACATGTATACTATTATCACTACTGTTATTTCTCTCTCTTCCTTTTCTGTTTTAGTAAATAGTTTTTGTCTCAACCTACGAGCCCTACTTATTTTTCCTGATTCTCTCCCCATCCCACTGGGAGGGGGTAAGTGAGTGAGGCTGCGTGGTGCTGAGCTGCCTCCCAGGTTAAACCACAACAGATCTTTAATAGATTGGCAACAGACTAAAGTAATCTTAAGTTTTATAATAAAAAACATAAATATATAATAAAATATACATGTAATAATTATATAATAAAAGAAAGATAGAGAGAAACAAGATAAATGGTAATTTATGCTGAAACTTCCCTTGCATGTGTGCCTTTGTACACCACCATGGAACAGGTACACACTATGTTTGTCAAACTCAGATACTTTCTGGTCTTCATCTCACACTCAGACTGGTCCTGCTGAGGCACACATGCCACCGCAGCTCCAAATGCAACAGAGCTGTGCTAGTTACTGCCCTCCAGATGCAAAATCAAGAGCACCTCTCAATAAAATTATCCTTTCTAACTTCATTAACATCATCTTAGTAAGTGTCTAATGAATATGATCTACAACATAATTTACTGTCATATCCCATCAGGATGGAAAAGAGTGGCTGAACGCTCTAAGCACTCAGTTTGAAGTAAGAAAAGTAAAGTACTACATAAAGAAATTACCTTATTCAGATTACCCAGATTTGCACGGAATACAGTGCTCTTCCTTTATCTTCTAGTTTTATATAAGTTCCTGAGTTGTGCTGCAAACCACTGGGTCATCTTTCTCATCGTTCTTCGTACGCAGAGTCTGGGTGAGAAACAATCTGTCTCAGCCAGGATGTGTAAGCTGATGGACTTTATAAGGAACCCCTCTCCACTCCCTAAAAGCCATTTGGCTCCACCTACACGCAGAAAAACACAGTTCTGTCCTGACTAGAGATCAGGAAGAGATTAAGAGAATAAAGAAGGAAGGCAAATTTTATAACATATATGCATTGTAGTGTTACTAGACTTGGACAGCTGTCCAGAGTTTTTATTGAACTCAACTCAGCCAGTCAGAAAGTTCACATGCATCAGCCAACCTCAGACTCCCCAATATTTTGGGCCAGTGTTTGTTCAAATATGAAATTAATTTGTCATTTCTCTCCTGCTGTGTTGTTGGCCATATCTTGGCTACAGTTGAGCATCACGCAGTCTGCAGCAGATACAGATTCCAAGCCTGCAGCATGCATGGTCGGAACATTTTGCTGCACTCTTCAGGCATATTTGACTTTGTTGTACAATTTATTTATTTTATTTTATTATTTTCTTTTCCTCCAAGGACTCCAGTTCCTGAAATACTGCACAGCTTTGCTGGATTTCAGAAAGCTTTTATCTCCCAGCTTTCACTGCTATTTTATGGTGACTGCCTCTGTACTTCCTAACTGCTTTGCACTGTGCTTGAGCCGCCTATAGCCTTCTGCTGTAATTGTTTGGGGCAAGGAGTGGAGAGGTTTGTTGCAGTAGTTGGTCACTTTTAGTAATCTTTTTATTTACATGTTATTGTGGTTATCTTATGACTTGACAAGTAGCCTCTGTGGGGTAAGGATAAATGTATGGACTGGTCAGTTGAATTGTATACTTAAACACAGATGAAAATTTTTGGATTTATATTTTTTTATCCTCTGATGTACTGCATGAGAGACAAGTAGGTCCATGACTTTGGGTCTGACATTTGATATGCTAAATAGGAAAGAAGAAACTCTTCCAGTTTTTCATCCCAGGATTGATAAAACCTTCCAACTGCCTGTAGACAAAATGAACAGTTCAGGAAAGTTAATTTCTTGGAAGATGAGATATGATGAGATCTTAAGCACTCAGTAGGAGAAAGGGGAAAAGAAAGGGCTACTATAGCCATTTGCCCAATACAGATCACAGAAGTACACACTTCACTTAGGTCATATCCTCTTGCTTGTTTGGCTTTGCAACTGACAAAGAACAGAAACCAGAAAAGTAGCAGCCACTTCTGTATGACAAGATTTAGTGCAAAATATCCTCTGATACTATATTTCTGTCAGAAAAAGTCTTTATTGCATGCTTTAGCCATGAGGAGTTAGCTTCATCTCAGAACTGAATGAAAATTTTTTACTGAAAATTTCATGTAGGGCACGTAGATGTAGTGATACCTCATGTACAGTTAAAGAGGTATGTCATCAACAGAAAGCTCTTCCTGAAAGAAGTGTCACTCCACATTCATTTCAGTCCAGCCAGAGGAGCAGAGCCCAGGTGTCTACCAAAAAATGTACAGCCTGTCATTTTATTTCTTTACTTCCTGCTAGCTGCATTGTAATTGGTTGAAATATATAGAATGTAGGTTATCAAATAGACCTGGTTGATAAATGTGTCAAAGCATCTTGTGCCACTCAAAGGCAGGATGGTGCCTAGCTTTGATTCCAATAAACTGCTGAAAACTAAAATCAGCAACGGTCCTTTTTCATAGAATCATAGAACAGTTCAGGTTGGAAGGGACCTTAGAGATCATCTTGCTCCAACCCCCCTGCCATGGGCAATGACATCTCCCACCAGACCAGGTTGCCCAAAGCCCCATCCAGCCTGGCCTTGAACAGTTCCAGGGAGGGGGCATCCACAGCTTCTCTGGGCAACCTGTTCCAGTGTCTCACCACCCTCACAGGGAAGAATTTCTTCCCTATGTCTAGTCTAAATCTACCCTCTTCCTTTTTTGTAAGAAATATTTTGGGAATGATGCAGCTGATGATCATTCTTTGATAAGCTCTTCTTTTTGGCCTTGTTGAAGTGGGAAGTCAATAAGTGTGTGTAGATAGCGGTGACATTATAATTTAGTTTCATTAGGAGGACTCTCTTGGACTGTTCTCTAGGACTGTTAGGCTACAGAAGTCAAAAAAAGTGGCAAAGAAAAATTATAGGGTAGGTTTTTTAAGTGTGTTTAAATGTCCATCCCATCTTCACCTAGCTGCTGCCATGTGGACTTTCACACAGTGAACCAGACTGGTGAACTGATCCAGTTGGGCAAAACACACCTCAGGGGCAGTTGTTCAGTTTGTAGAAATTCATTGGTGCCTTTGCAAGGCAGAAGGCAGAAAAAAGTGGCCAGGAAGGAAACCTGGCAGATGAGGCTGCTTAATCCAGAGAAGAAATTCACGTGGGAATTGTGGCACAATTAGTGTATTTGCACACCCTGTGGACATCTGAAACTCTGCTTGACAGACACAGAAAGGTAGGTGGCTCCAGAGGCGCAGATGTAGATCACTAACTGAACGGTGGACTTAATTTAAGACAAAGTTTCAAAGTCATTGTTAGCAATGACACTGCTTATGTTTCCTCTCTTCTTCCTTGCCCCCTGGGTTAGAGGAAGCTATACGTAACGTGTAATGCTTCTCAGCTTCTAGATTCTTTCCCTCCTAACTCTGCAGGCCTGCACTACCTTCTAGAGTCCCACTGTGACAAAATAAACTATCTAGCACCTGTACATGCACAAGCGGGTGAAAGCTAAGCCATATTGTCCAGACAGTTACACACATGATGGAGACTGGGATAAACAAGACTGTTTTTCTCATTTGGAGCTACAATCCAGATGGAAACAAAGAACAATACAAATGGATATTGTTCTCCATAGCAGAGGTGAATACTCTATAGTGTCTCTGGACAACCAGTGCCAGTGTTTTACCATTCTTGTTGTGATTTTACCTTTCCCAACATCTAATTTGAATTTATCTTGTTGCAGCTTATCACTAGCCAACACCCCTTTTGCTGTGCCACTAAATGGAAAGCAAATCTCTTGATAAACCTACTGCAGACCTACTGAAGGTCTGGGGGATTGTTTTGCTACCTACACTGAGCTTTTTCTCACTTCATTAGAAAATACTGTGATGTAGAAAATGAGGCATGCTGGATAGTCTACCAAGTGAGGAAGAATAGTTAGTTGAAACTGAGAAGCTTGCAACTAGTAAGTAAGGACATGCCATGTAACCAAAACCGGAAGATTTCCACTAACAGTTTGTATCCATTACAAATGTGTGGCTGTTAGTACTAAGGAATCAGACTGTAAGTCAGCAATGAAATGGGAAGACTTAACCTCAAGACTGTTTTTTCTTAACCTGGTAAAATACGTCAGACAAGAACAGGAGCCTTTGTAGATTCAGTGTTGGAAAGATTTGCATACTATTTTGAGTTCATAGTTCATGAAGAACTGTTTACAGTTCCAGTACTGTTTCACATTTTAATCATATTTTCAAGTCTATACACAAAATAGCAATCTCAGGAATAGTGCACCGGTCAGTCCGTATGACTACTTTTAACATTCTATTCACTGAAATTATAGGAGATTATATGCAAAGGGATAGTGTCATGGTTTGTCACAATTGTGATTTAAAACCAGAACGTTCGTATTGGTAATACACTGAACATTCACTTTCTACAGTCCATCCGATTACATACATTTCATCTTGAGTCATGAACACATAATTTGAGTTATCCAAACTACTCATACATATTGCTATCATAACAGATTTTTGCTCAGTTGATCAGGCTAAAATATCATTTTCACAATTTTCTGTCAATATATGCAATCTTTACTAAGTATGCAGCTTTGTAGAATATTTCTCCCTGATCACCTATTTTCTCTACATTTCATATTTCAAAATTAAATCTAAGCCTCTCTCATTTCTCCTAAAGCAATAAGAAAAAAAAAAAATTAGACTACACTTCCATAAACACAGGTTATATTTTTTCTTGTTTAGAACACAATAATCTGAGAGAGCTTTCAAGTTTCCACTTACACACCGAACAAAACAGTACATTCCAGGTGGAATTCCAGAAGATTCTTTTCTATTTAGATCTAGTTTGTCAGCTTAGCTTTCACTAAGTCAGAGTGCTGGTTTCCACTTCAAGTGCTTGAGCAAGCATAAAATGTGTTCACAGTCAGACTGCTACAAGAGATATTTGGTGTGAAGTGAAATGAGAAACTGACTGGAACATCTGTACTTCAGAGAATAAGGATGATTCACGATTCAGAGCAGATTATGCTTAAATTCTGCCCAATGAAGTCACAAAGAATTATTTAACCATTCAGGAGTTAGCTGGTGCCATAGATTTTACCTTACGGCCTGTAAAAAAACAGAACTGTAGATAGTTTAAACGTAGGCTGGCTATCTGTGCTTTTCAAAAAGCCTTTTTCTTACTAGTCTGGAAACTGGAATTAGTGGCTATATTCTCCGCTGTCGTACTTGCTTGCAGTTCCATTGATTTCAAAGGTATTTCACCCCTTTCATCACCAGAAAATGTCTTCATTCATTTCTCTATTGGAAAAGGGCTGCTTTCATGGAGAATATAATCTATCTATCTATTGGCTTTTTTTTTTTTTTTTGATTGTAATATATGAGAGATACGGTAAACAAGTCTCTGAAGTGTAGTTCTTTTTTAAATAAACTGCAAAAACATTAAAGGCCAGCCCACAGAGCCTGGCAAAGTCTCCTAGCAGTCAGCTGTGCTCAGGTGGAAGGACTGACAGCTTAGGAAAACACACCTCCTGCATTCATCAGTCCTTGGGGGTGACCACGCTCATCCCTCCATCCAGAACGACCAGCCCTTACCACATACACTGATTTTTTTTTTACTGATCAAAACCTTCCAGAGAGCATTATACAAACAGATAGTAAGCCAAAATAAAATGTTGCAAGGCCACAGGATTTCTCAACTAAAGAGCATGTTTATCAAAATGACTTTACCTTTGGTGTGTGGTGTTAAGCGATTGCTGATGCAATATGAGTAGCCTGTACAGGAACTGTCTCAGGACTGTGTATAGGAAAGAAGCTACCATGCAAAAGAATTAGGAGAGTACACAGAAGAAATAAACAAGCTGACAAAAACAGCTGACATGGGATGCAAAACCAAACTGGGTAAAAAATGTAGGTGAGCGTGGAGTGACTTGAAGTCTTGAAGGAAAAAATGATATTAATCTTGATGTGATTGAAGGAGGAGAACCAGGGAGGTGACTCAGTCTCATGAAGTCACCGGTTTGATAGATGAAGGTGGTAATTTCTGAGCTTGTTTCTTGTATAGATAGGGTACCTGGCAGTGAGAGTACTGAAGCAGAAAGGCAGCAATCTAGCTATTGAGTGTTCAGGGTTTGGCAGAAGTTGTCAGACTGCACAGGGAAGTGAGACATTTAGTAGATACTGCTTGTATTTGGACTAGGTTCAGGTTAGCCCATTATCAGCTTCACAGAATCACAGAGTGGCTGATGTTGGAAGGGACCTCTGGATCCATCTGGTCCAACCCCTCTGCTCAAGCAGGGACACCCAGAGCAGGTTACTCAGCTTAAGCAGTGATCACTACTTTAATTAGGTGAACATTTCCAGGCTGAGATCAAACGAAGAAGAAGCGTCCTGTCCTGAGGCCACAGCAGATATGCTAACTCTATCTTCCCACCCCTTCCCCTTCTCCACTGACCATTCCCCAGCAAGCTCTTGCCTCCCTTCGGTAACAAAGGGAATGGTGAGCCTGAATGAAAGCATATCCTATCCACAGAGAAGGGAGCGACATAAAGGTTGTGAAGGGAGCGTATGTCTATCTGAAGACAGGTTGTTCGGGTTTTTGACAAGCAGTAATTTGTTAATTTTCTCTAAGTATTGGTTACGATTACAGCTCCTATTACAAAATAACAGAGTAAGAAAGAGAGGGAGTACACAAAACGTGTATTGTTAAACAAGACGGAACAGCACTGTTTAAGCTTATCAAAACATAATGGCTAAGTACAGTATTAACACAAACAACAATCTATCTATGCCCTATCAGCCTAGAAGCTGTGGATGGTTCTTCCACTTCAGTTGCTGAAATGAGTGACCAGGACATTACCAGTCTGCTTTAATTATAGGATGATTGTGGAAATGCCCAATTCTTGCAGATGTCTGGAGGGCTGACGCTGTGGCCACATCTTGGGAAAAAGATGGACCTGGTTATCTAAATGTACAATAAATGTACCCTAAATGTCCTCTGGTTGATGTTTGGGAAAGATTTTACAAGGATTTACAAAGATTTTATAAGGACAAGTTGAGAGCTGATTTACAAAGATTTTACAGGGACATTGAGAAATATAAGCTCATTAAATTGCCTTTGCCATTTTCTTAAACTATACCATCATACTCAATGCCATCCATGGATTAGATGCTGTACTGCAGAGCTGCACGATACAGTGAGGCAATAAAGACCAAGGAGAAGAAATGCAAACTTCCTTGACAGTGTGAAGTGTGCCTGTGTAGAAGAGTCTTCAAAGAGAACAACTGGTTCTATCTGAGCTCAATAACTTACCAGCAGTCCCACCTGGACAGTCAGGCTCAAGGAGTTGCTGTGAATGGAGTTCAATCCCAGATTGATGGGCCAATTCCAATCACCTAACATCCAACAAGGCTCACTGTTGTGACTTGGGTCACAATAACCCCATGCAGGCATATAGTCTGGGGAAGAGTGGCCGGAATGTTGCCTGGCAGAAAAGGACCTGGGTCAGCCAGCTGAACGTGAGCCAGCAGTGTGCCCAGGTGGCCAAGAAGCCCAATGGCATCCTAGCTTGTGTTAGAAACAGTGTAGCCAGCAGGGCCAGGGAAGTGACTGTCCCCTTGTATGTGGCACTGGAGAGACCACATCTTGAATATTCTGTCCCCTTACCAAAAGAAGGATAGAGTTGCTCAAGTGTGTGCAGAGGTGAGCAATGAAGCTGGTGTAGGGATCAGTAAACAAGACACTTGAGGAGTGGCTGAGGGAACTGGGGTTGTTTAGTCTGGAGAAGAGGAGGCTGAGGTGAGACCTCATTGCTCCTTACAGCTACCTGGAAGGAGGCTTCAGTAAGGAAAGTGTTGGTCTCTTCTCTCAAGTGACAAGTTATACTATGCAAGGAAACTGCCTCAGCTTGTACAAGAGGAAGTTTATACTGGACATCAGGAGGAATTTTTTCATGGAGAGGGTAGTTAAGCACTGGAAGTGGCTGCCCAGGGAAGTGGTGGAGTCACCATTTCTGGAGGCATTTAAGAAGCGTGCGGATGTGACACTTAGGGACATGGTTTAGTGATAAGACTTGGTAGTTTAGGTTGATGGTTGGACCAGGTGTTCTTGAAGGTCTTTTTCAACTTAGATAATTCTACAACTCTATGATTCAACACAGGCTATACAGGACTGCCCTGTATTATTACTAAGGTAGATTCTTGTAATGAGTTCTTAGAGCGTACTTGCTGCTTTTAAGACTAGGATAGGTACAGAATACGACCACCTATTGGCTCAGACCAATGCTGAATGCTTACTGAGTTTGCAGGACGAACATCTGAAAGATTACAGCATGCAGAATCAAAGGCAGACAATAGTTAAGGCATGGGGATTGAATTGTGCGAAGTAATGACCAAAAAACTTGAAGACTTGGTAGTAAATTGACTCAATATGAGTTTCCAGCTACGATAATGTGGCTACAGGAATAATGTAACTAATGGATATACGTACGTTGCTGCAAAAGTAATGCCTCCTATTTGTTTCCATGGAAACTACAATTGCTATAAAGAGCACAATAACACTATTTGATAGAACAAATTCTCAGCTACAAAACACTATTTTTCATCACAGTCACCACCAGTAGCTATGCATTTTCTCCAGTGTTGAACAAGAACCTGCATGCTGTGCTTGTAAAAATCTGTACCAGTGGAGGTGCCCCACTGTCATTGCCGTCATTGCTGAAATGCACCACCATTGCCCCACTGCGCTCACATCCACTGTTCAGGCTCTGTAAACAGTCAGCAAGTGTCAGTGAATGTCAATGGGTTCAATCTTTTCTGCATGGAGGAAAAATGCCATTTTGTCAGGCTGCCCCTTTGCTGCCATCTGACTCGTGGCAACAAAATGTAACAGAATATTGGCAGGAAGGTTCATCTTCTACTGTGACACCATCAACATCCACCTGCAATGTTTTGGGCCAACATAACAAAACCATTACTTTCAGAGCTGCCCTCATATATGATGAAAGGATAGGTCCAATGCCTGAAGCACAGGGCAGAAGCGAAGATCTAGCTCCATTGTCACAAAGAGACAGTGACCTCATGTGAGACCAGCTGTTGTTCAATGCTGGCTGCAGGGCAGGGAAACAAGGTTTTTCCAAACTCACAGGACTCACTAGGAAAGGCTGGCACAACAGCCCTGGTAGGTTCAGGATGCCAGATCTCATTTCTGACCTCTGTGGAGCTCCTTGCTTCCTGCAGCATTCCAGTCTCACTGAAAGCTGATCTGGGAGATCCTGCCTGTCAAAGAAGCTGACTAACACTGAGTGGCCAACTGCTGTAGTGACAGAAGCAGATTCCCAAGACAGCTGGAAAATATCAACACTTCAAAACCATGGCAGCATGGTTGTGTTAAAGCAAACAAGCAGCTCTGCCTCCCTGCAGAGTGATTATTTTAGCTATATATTTGACTCCGGTGCAGCAACATGGGAAAGTTCCTGAAAAACTGGAAGTGGCCAGAGAACGCTTAGGAGGATGACAGAACTGGAGAAGTAACAGCTTAAAAAGAGAAATGCAGGACACGGGATCATGATGTGTTAACACCTACAGTGGACCAGAAATCTGGTAAGAAAGGGATTTTCAGTTTATCAAAGATACAATAAGATAAATGGATGGAAATTTAAAGCTAAGGAATTAGTGCCAGAAACAAGTCACACTCTAATGAGAAAGAATACTGATTATGGGAGCAAAGGATCACTTACTTGATGGATGGCTCATCATTGTTCATTTTTGATCAAAACTAAATGCTTTTCTGAAGACAGCATTCTAGGTCTCTTTCCCTGAATAGCTGTTCGTGGCCTTAACCTACAGAACATTTGTATTTATTTGTTAAGAAAAGTTGTACTACTGTCTAACTTGGTTTTGATAGTAGGTAGAAAACAAAGCAGGCCCAAAGTCTCTGTAGATGAGATGAGATGAGATGCCAGATTTTTAACTTTTCTGCTTCTAAGTAGAAAAAAAAATCTGCTTTTTAGTTGATAAGTCATGCCCAGTGAACAAGGGATTTCCCCATTTCAAGGTGAGAATTGCAAGAACTAGGTTAATCACCAGTCTTCTTCACACAAAATCAAACTGAACATATGCTGAATCATTTGTTTGGAAATGAGATCCAATTATCTTAAATCGGTCATTCCAGACTAACAGAGCAATAAAGGGCACTATATTCATTGAGGTATTTGTCCCTGACGTCTCATTCGTGTCAAAACGTGTATGCGCTGTATTTCCAGCCGAATTCACATTGCACACTGCCCTCCCAAATGCTGTACTCAGAACACATCAGGCAAGGACTGTCAGTACTTCAACTATCAGAAGACTTTCTGACCTAAATGAGAAAATTACTTCTGCATTTTGGATTGACAGAACACGAAAAAATGTTGTGACCTGTGCAGTATGACTGTCACCAAAGTTGGTATCGTCAGGTCTCCTTAACTGAGGGTTCTTAATTATCCAAATGTTGCCCAAAGAATGAAGGGAAAATGACCGTTAGGGGAAGGACGAAGCTCTTTTACAGTTCGAACCCTCAAGTAAACATAGAAACAAAGTAAATGAATAATGTGTAGCTCCTGTTTTCTCTCAGCGTTCATCACCACGAGACCATGAATGCAGAGGCTGTTCTAACAGAGTCTAATTGGGACTCCTAGTCAAATTTCAGCAAATTTGTTGCTGGAGAGGAACGGTCCCTGCATAAAGCTGTTTAATTGAGTGTTTCAGAAGTGGTGGTCCCCAGTGCTTTAGCAATGACGACATTACACACGACATGAAAATAAAAGATTAAAATCCATACTTCATGCCTTGTTTGATCTCTCCATATGGCTATAGGACTTGCTTCGGAATTTCCAATGAGAAATGCAGATCTATGCTGAATATCTGGCCACATCTTCTTTAAAACCACAACTTCCTCTTTGCACTATCATCATTGTACAGATTTATTAGGACGACATTTTCAAAGGGCAGCTTCAGTATTTGAGGTGCAAGCACTGCACTGGACTGATTTTGCACTTGTATGTTTAAGAAAACATTTGCATTGAAACTTTTCAAAGTAGAGCTATTTCTAGAGTAAAATCTACTACTGGGAGTAGATGACCTTGACGAGGGGATAGCGTCCACCCTCAGCAAGTTTCCTGACGATACGAAGCTGGGAGGAGTGACTGACGTGCCAGAAGGCTGTGCTGCCATTCAACCATGACAGGCTGGAGAGCTGGGCAGAGAAGAACCAGGTGAGGTTTAACAAAAGCAAGTGTAGAGTCTTGCACCTGGGGAGGAATAATGGCATGCACCAGTACAGGCTGGGGGATGACCTGCTGGAGAGGAGCTCTGCGGAGAGGGACTTGGGGGTCCTGGAGGGCAACAGGTTGGCCATGAGCCAGCAGTGTGCTCTGGTGGCCAAGAAGGCCAATGGGATCCTAGGGTGCATTAAAAAAAGCATGGCCAGCAGACTGAGGGGATCCTCCCCCTCTACTCTGCCCTGGTCAGGCCTCACCTGCAGTACTTTGTCCAGTTCTGGGTTCCCCAGTACAAAAGACAGAGATCTCCTGGAAAGAGTCCAATGGAGGACAACAAAGATGGTAAAGGGCCTGGAGCATCTCCCCNCAAGTCGGGCATACATGTGCCCTGATAATGTCCGCCTATGAAGACAGAGCTAACAGAGGGGAAGCGAAAAAAGACACAGCAGGAACTAAAACTGCAGGAAGCAGAACAGGAACCTCTCAGCCCACCTACACGCGACTGAGCCTCAAACGCAGCAACACAACCCAGGGCGGAAAGCAACAACCTTAAACACACCACATCGTAACGCACCACACTTCGACGGCGCTGACGGAGCGCCGGGCACCGGGGGCGGGGGGAAGCGCCCC
>WBMW01005333.1:499786-511332 GCA_013396635.1 Penelope pileata
TTGGGGCTCCTCTGGTGCTGCTGTACCTGCTGGGGCTGCGGTCGCTGGTGCAGCTCTCGCACCGGCAGCTGCTCAGCCGCGAGGGCCGCGAGTTCAGCGCCCAGCGCGCCAGGTAAGCGTCGTCCTCCGGTCCGTGTGGGGCTGGGTGGGTGTGAGGGAGATGTGTCTGCTCTGCCGTGGGAGAACGAGGAGCCCTCGAGGTCAGCGCCGTTATGGCCTTGAAATGTTACTATCCCGGGTGCCTGAAGTCCAGTCACCGTCTTCAGTCTCTTCGTTCTGTGAGCTTTGAAGTAAACAAGTGTAGGAAAATGTAAAAACTTTGCATAGGTTGTATGCTCACTGGTAAGCTGCATGTGAGCCAGCAGTGTGCCCTCGCAACCCAGAAAGCCAACCAAGTCCTGGGCTGCATCAAAGCAGCGTGGCCAGCGGGGCGAGGGAGGTGATCCTGCCCCTCTGCTCTGTGCTGTGAGACCTCACCTGGAGCACTGCGTCCAGGTGTGGAGNCCCCCGCCCCCGGTCCCCGCCTTCCCGTCCTCGGGGCGGTTTTCCTTTTCCTTTCCCTTTTCTGCCTTTTGACCCTCGTCCTTTTCCGTACCGCGCGTGCCTCGCAGCCGGCGCGCGGGCTATGGAGCGCGGCGNCTGGGGAAGAGAAGGCTCCGGGGAGACCTGACAGCAGCCTTTCAGTATCTAGAAGGTGACTATAAGAAAGAGGGAGACAAACTCTTCAGCAGGGTCTGTGGTGACAGGACAAGGGGAAATGGTTTCAAACTAAAAGAGGGGAGATCTCGATTGGATGTAAGAAAATTGTTTTTTACAGTACATGTTGTGAAGTGCTAGGACAGGTTGCCCCGAGAGGTGTTGGATGCCCTGGAGGCATGCAAGGTCAGGCTGGACCGGGCTCCGAGCACCCTGATCTGGCTGTGCATGTCCCTGTTTACTGCAGAGGAGTTGGACTAGATGACCCGTAAAGGTCCCTTCCAACTCAAACAATTCTGTGATAAACACTGAAAGTGCTGATGCTGATTGTGCAATTTCTCTTTCAGGGGATACCTGGACAACATAACAGCGATCGGGCCCAGAACAGTTGGAAGTCCAGCAAATGAAGTTCTCACTGTTAACTACCTCTTAGAACAAATTAGGGCAATAGAAATTGAAAGCACAGATGCTCACAAGATAGTTGTAGACATACAGAGGCCCACGGGCTCTTTCAGCATTGACTTTTTAGGGGGCTTCACTAGTTACTATGCAAACATAACCAATGTTGTAGTGAAGCTCGAACCTCGAAATGGAGCTGAGCATGCAGTCTTGTCCAATTGTCACTTTGATTCTGTACCAAATACCCCAGGTAGGTCCACATGTTCCTTCTTCATTTCTGTGTATTTCTTGAGCTCAGTGTCTTCTCATAACAAATACCCTTATAGCCATGTGCTAGAACACTGCATGGGTAAACTAACCTGTGCTTGATTGCAGTGAAATTCAGTATCTCGAGTGAGAGGTTGGTCCTATTATAGTCAGGATGTTTCAGGATTTAACTGTCATTTTCTGGCAGGCAGCAAATTAGAGATGTCAGATTTGGATTTCTGCAAAGTGTGGTTATGTCTACCTTTCTTATAATTCATTCCTTAGGCATGTCACTTAACGCTGCTTCTGCCTTGCGTTCAGTTCTTTCTACATATCTGTACTGATTTAAACCTGGCTTTCCTTTAACAGGATGCTTGGTGCTGAAGTGTGTTCCCACCCTGACTAACTGGTTTATTTTCTTGTTTTCCTCATGCCAGCTGGTATAATGTTTTATCTCCAATTTTAAGTGTTGTATCTTTACGCTATACCAACTTTTTTTTTCTTTCTGCATTCAAAGCTTCTCATTCAAAAGACTATGGTGATCAGAGATTCAAGGTACTGTTGTCTTGGTGGCATGCCTCTCACTGCTCTTTTCCCTGTTGTGTGTTTCCTAGTTCTTGACCTTCTGCATTTTTGAAGATCTAATAGTCTTAAATAATTATGGTAATGTGTTTATAAACAGCTTTGTAAATACAGGGTTTAATGTTTATAGCAAGGTATGGAACTGGAAACCACACAAATAGATTTGTTGTGACACATAGCCACGGGTGTGTGCCAGTTATTAAAACTGCAAAATACCTACAGATTTCAGTCACTAACAGTGATTTTACTTAAGATTTTTCATTTACTGCCTGCACTGTATTTTTTGCGGAAAGAGTAAAGTTTCTGTGCTTCAGCACACACAAATAATCCTCATTATTGAGAAGACAGTCATGTATTAGCTAGAGAAACAAAACATTTGTATATTCTTTGTGCCTCTTTTCTATGGACAAATAGTATACGGGACTTCTCTTTCTCCTTCAGTCTTATTTAGGCAAGCTGGATTTCCAGTTAAGTTTAATAACTGTAATTATACATGGTCTGTGATTTAGAAACTGCAGAGGTGATTATTACTGTGTTTATGGTCTGTGACTGCCTTGACCTAAAGAATACTTCACACCTATAGTATAATGATTAAGGAAAACTTTTTAGACGTGTAAGTGGCATGCCTGCTTATAGAGGTTGTTGCACAGGATTACGTATCTATCAGTTACATTCTTTACAGTTATTCAGCCAGTGAAGCATTTTACCAGTCTTGCACAGAGATGCCAAAATCGTAGAATGGATGGTTTGAGTTGGAAGGGACCTTAAAGGCCGTCAAGTTCCAACCCCGTGCCATGGGCAGGGCTGCCACCCACCAGATCAGGCTGCTCAGGGCCCCATCCAACCTGGCCTTGAGCACCTCCAGGGATGGGGCATCCACAGCTTCTCTGGGCAGCTGTGCCAGTGTCTCACCACCCCCTGGGTAAAGAATTTCTTCCTAACATCTAATCTAAATCTCCCCTATTTTAGTTTAAAACGATTCCCCCTTGTCCTATCACTGTCTGCCTGTGTAAGAAGTCCCTCTTACTCCTGCTTGTGAGCTCCCTTTAGGTACTGGAAGGCTGTAATGAGGTCTCCCGAAAGCCTTCTCCAGGCTGAACAAGCCCAGCTCCCTCAGCCTGTCCTTGTAGGAGAGGTGCTCCAGCCCTCTGATCTTCATGGCCCTCCTCTGGACCCACTCCAACAGCTCCACGTCTTTCTTGTTCTGGGAACCCCAGACCTGGACGCTGTACTCCAGATTGGGCCTCACAAAATATTAGTGATTTGTTTAGAATTATGCAGAAGTTCATGGAAGAGCTGGTAATCAACCCCTGTATGCCTGCCCTTAATCACCAAGGAGCTCTTTATCACAACAGTGAGGAAACGCTCATTTATTTTCCTACTGTGAAGCTTGTTCATAGCCTAAGCAAGAACCTTTTTTCTGCTCTCCTGTATTTCTGTAAGTAAATTGATTACAAAAAAAATGTTTTATTTTACCAGAATCAACATGACTTATTGATATTTCAATGAGTGGTATACTTGAAAATTTATATAATAGCAGATAATCTGCTGTCAGTGCTTATAGAAAACACAGGAGGAGTAAAGCAAAAAAGAAAAAAGGCAAAACTCAATGAACCGTTTGGGCTTCCTTGTTAGAAAGCTTTAGCACCTTGTTACTAGAGAAGCAGGTAGGAAAAAGCTTGTGAAGGAAACGTGTAGGCCTTAAATGTGGTACTAATTTTCAGTTTATATGCTTGTTTTGATTATTTTCTAATAAACTTGGAGGTGGAAACATCCTTGAAATTTTTGCTGTAGATGTAGCTGACAGCAGGGTTTTCTTGTGTTCCTGATGTTTGCCATAAAGTCTACTTCAACCTGCATACACTTTTGTTATATGTATTAAGTGTGTAGGGATAATTTTCCTCTGAGCATGCACGTGTTTTAAACCTTTATTTTTCCTAGATTCGCATAAGGCTCATGGGTGATTAGTTTTCAGCAAGTCTTATCACTTGTCCAGCTCTCAACACAATCTCAGATAAAAAGAACTCAGTATGGCTGAGTAGACTGCTGGTAAATTGGGTTGTAATACACCATCGGGGTTTAAAATCACCTATTTTGTTGGAGAGCTCTGGGAGTATTTCTGAGAACTGGATTAAAGAACAATGTATCGGAAAGATTCTCTTTGTGTTAGTGTATGTGTGTATTTCTTTACTTAAAGTACCTCCATGCAATAGACTAAGGCTAAAATTTTCAGTGAGGCGCACACTTTTTTTGGAAAGGTAGACATCTAAATGTTGAGAAGTTACAAGCTCTGGGAAAGCCGCTTTTTTGTATATAAACTAAACAGTTTCAGCAGCTGATGACTGCCTTAATATCATTCTGAGGCACGTTGTGACAAGTAATACTGGACAAACTGTAAACACCTCAGTGCAAGTAGGCATCATCTGTACAGCCCAGGTTACCAGGCATAAGATGAAATTTCTCTTTGTTCCCAAGTTTTATTGATTAGAGTGAGGTGGAGGTGGTATGGCTGCACCAAACGGAGAGAAATGGGGCAAGAGAGCCCTATTTCTAAGCTAAAATATGGTTGCTTAATCAAGATGAAAAATTGATGGGATGTGGGAGAAAGTGTGAAGATGTGAATGTAAGTCTAGAATAGTATTGGATCAGGATCATGAACAGACCACTGAGGTGAAACAGAGCTTTCTGCAAAGAAACCAGAGAGGTGTTAGAAAGCATCTGATTGTAAAACTACCTCATTGCAATGTTACTTTGAATTTAAGGGTGCTTGAAAGAAATTCTGGTGTTTGCTTAATTTTGCAATATTGTCCTTAATGTTACTTTGAGGATTTGTCCTATTACTTAGCTGTGTTGTAGCAGTGTAGAATTCCTTATGGTGACTTGTATGGGAATGTTTAGTTTTATTAATAGAAGTATGCTGTAAATGAAATTTTTCCTTGTTTATTCATGTAGTTCTTAGAAAAAGAGATAATGATCACTTTGCCTTTTTAGTACCTGGTTAGTCTAGTTCTCTTGAAGGGTATTGTTGGATCTGGTATTGTGTACGTCACTTGTTCAACTTTTGAACATTAGTTTTCTTTCTGCTGTTGCTTCTTACTAGCATAGATCCAGGGTATGAGCGAAAATATACCAAAGCTTGGAATAATCATACCTTGGCTACATTAAATGATTGAGAGGACATAAAGCTTTTTCTCCTCAGCTCCCTGTTGCAATTCTGTGCATTTATTGTAAGCCTTGTTGTTCTGCTAATTATTTTAAGGTGCCAGTGATGATGCTGTTAGCTGCTCAGTGATGCTTGAAATACTTTACACCCTCTCAAAATCATCAGAGCCCCTGCAGCATGCTGTCATATTCCTATTTAATGGAGCAGAAGAAAATATTTTGCAGGTAAGAATGTGCCAGCATTATAAGATGTGCATCAGAGTTGTGAATTAAGATTCTGACTGAAGAGTAACTGCAGATAACACTTCTATTTCATCTGTTGCAATATTAGTTAAATGCCAGTCTTAACATTCTGAGGAAAATGTATTTGCTGTCTAAGGGAAAAATATACTTAAATTAAGATTAATGTCCAGATTAATTAGAAGACTTTGATTTTCCGTTCTGTTTGTGTTATGCATGGTCTGAATGCCTTGTCTAACCTTTGTTTATGATCTTAGATGATGGAAAATAACACTTAGGCTGGTGTGGAAGAGATCTGACCTATATTTTCTTTGCTTCTCGTCAAGGCTAGTCACGGCTTCATTACGCAACATGAGTGGGCCAAGTCAATTAGAGCTTTTATTAACCTGGAGGCAGCAGGTGTAGGAGGAAAAGAACTTGTTTTTCAAACAGGTAGGAGCACGTATTGTGTCCAGTTTTTACTCTGGGATAATTTGATAATGAGCAATGTAGACTTGAAAGAGTATTGAAAGTGGCTCGTAAGTAGAAGACAGGAGAGCTGCCGTGCCTTTTACTCAACCCTCTGTAGCAGAGAAGTTGCTCTGCGTCTTTAAGTACATGTAGGCTAAAGCACTGCAGCAGAAGCTGCCACCTAGATTGGAAACCTGTGTAGAACAGTACTAAAGTTGTACATCAAAGTTGTACTCTTCTACATCAAAGTAATAAGGAGAAATAATGATTTGTATATTACTTATATCTTGCATACTCATACTTTCATATGCTTTATTTAATTTTCACACAGCTCTTTCAAAATCTTTGCAGAGACATGTAGGCATTAAAACTCCATCTGCTGCTCAGACAGCAGCAGAACTTCTGCTTCATCCCAGTTGGACTGCAGACTTTGTTCTGCTGCTGCCTAATGAACTCAATATACTGTGTGGGGCAACATAGTTCCTTTGTGTTTTGTTGTGGTTTGTTACAGTAAAGATAACTATAGTTCAAAAACTACTTGTTGTAAGCTCTCTGTTCATCTTTTGCTAGGACCTGAAAATCCCTGGTTGGTACAGGCATATGTATTTGCAGCCAAACATCCCTTTGCCTCTGTGGTGGCACAAGAAGTATTTCAGAGTGGTATTATCCCAGCAGATACAGACTTCCGGATCTATAGGGACTTTGGTAATGTTCCAGGTATGCTGTCAGACATGTCAATGGGCATTATGCAGCCATTTAACTAAGTTTATAACAAGTAGGCTGTTCTTTTGTTCACTGTGTGAAGGTGCTCAAATTTGATTTGACTTTAGTCTGGGAGCAAACTCGCCTGTCTTTTTCCAAAGCAGAAGCCTTCAGCTTTTGTGTGTCATGTATGTTTTAAAGATGCTTTTGGAGGCTGCCGTTTTCCAGAAAGAAGCTACGTGGTAGAAAAGTTACATAAAAATTAGAAAACCCTCCCGCAACGCAACTTTGGTTTGAAACATTTTGGTAATGATACTAATTGCTTGCTTGCAGTCATTAAATAATGATCTAGTGAACTAAACTAAAAGCAGCTCTTTTGAGACAGTGATTTATTATGTAACGCATTTTCAATGCTTTTTTTTTTTTTTGGTTATAATTAAGCACAAGGTAGTGAAGGAAGGCTTTTTGTTCCTGCAAGTTGGTTTACAGATTCTTATCCATTCTGCAGAGAATGACTAGTGGAAAAAATGTGGAACACAAAATGCCATCTGAACAAACACAATTCAAAGGAATGTCAATGTCTTTTCCATGCTATCTGGCATGAGTTGTCATTGGAGACACTTTCAAGAAAAGTGATCTTTCTGAGCTGGTTCTCAGAACAAAACACGTTGACACATTCTAAACTGTTCCAAAGTACATTTCTAGCCTGCAAATAAAGTAGCTGACTTTGCACGGTTTGTTCTGTTACTTTTTTGGAGTTGCACCCGGTTCATAAATGGTAAATGAATTCTCAGTGACCTCTGCTTTTTTTAAACTAATGAAAATTGAGTTAGAAAACTAATTTGTTCCTGTTTGTCTACTGGTAGAATTGATAAATCTGCAAAATGTTGAGGATTCAGACTGCTCACAGGAGCTTTTTGCGCTTGTAGCTGAGTGTGTGTGGAGAGAAGGGAGCAGGGGGATGTGCTGAATGTATTATTAATGTTGTAGAAAAATTATCTTGGATGATATTTTTGTTTACTTTACAAATTATGTGGATGTTTCAAGAGTTCTTAGACTGGCTATTTGAAAAGCTGTTTATTAATCAGTGGTAAAAAGGGTACACCTGACATTTTGAGACAGTGTTCCTGTAGTTCCACAGTATTGCTTTTCAGAGGGGATCTCTGGTGTTTTGATAGTAAATATTTGGAAAGCACCACATGTTTTTTTCTGAAGCTGACATGATTAAGAATTTTCATGTGTTTCTCCATTAGAGATCAGTGTACAGATTTATTTACAGGTGTCATGTGGTAAATAAGTAAGTTTGTAGGGACAGATATTTTAAAATACTTCAATGTGTCCTTTTTAAAAACAGGTGGAACTCTAGTTAATCTTCCTTATATAGAGCAGACTTTTGTTCATTATTGGGGAAAAGTGGGCTACAAAGTAAGAGCAGTGTTTTGCATGCAGTTTATCTGAGGCTTTCACGTTTATTTTGAGGTTTTTAGGTTTATATAATTTGTTATGTTTTTTCTCTCTGTAGGAATAGACCTGGCTTTTATTGAAAATGGATACATTTATCATACAAAATATGACACATCAGACAGAATTTTAACAGATTCCATTCAGAGAGCAGGTTAGTGTTTCAAGAATTAAATAACTACTAAGTTCTCAAGCAGGACTACGTAGCTCTTTCTTCATTTTGATGTAAGACTACTGTCTCAATAAATTTGTAATTCTAAGAACCACTTGGCCACGTTGGTAAGAAAAAAAGGGTTAACTGAATACAAGCCTTTAAAATCCATAGAGACTACGTTGGAGCAACTCAGGAAAGTAAACTTGGTCACCATCCAGTGATGCTGATTTGAAATTGTGGAATCTAGTTTGAGTTATAATCTAGCCATTTGAGTAGTTCCATTAATTGATACCTGATTGTTTGACATTTGGCTTTCCTGTTCTCTCAGTAAGTGCCATTATTGATTAACGTTTGTCATGAGACCCTTACAGTATTACATGAGAGGAAAAGGTGATTGCTACATGCAGGCTGCAAAGGAAAGCAGCCTTCTTGTCTCCTTACCTTACAGTCATCATGGGAAAGGAAGGCAGGTAATTCATAGATGGTAAAACATGGAGCTGGCTGCTATAGGGGCAGAGAAAAGAGGAGGAAGGTTAACAGAAGGTTAACAGAAAAACCTCAGTTGGTGAGGCCTGAAGTCTACTGCTTTAATGTGAGACTTGGAGGGCTTATGGGCTGAAAGACTGACTGCTCCCTTGGTTGATGCAGTACTTAAGTATATGGAGCTTTGCAAACATATTTTACCGACAGCCGTGTTACAGATTACCTCGTGAAGATACAGAGTGCATAACTTCAAATCGGAATTCAGAATAGTCAGTTGCATATTCACTTGTTTTGTTACGGATATTTCAATACAGGCTTATTTTGAAGTGCATAAAAGAATGCAGTGTGTTAACTCATCAATTCTGATACAGCTCTGTTGTGTGTCTGCTCTTTTTTAATAGGTGACAATATTCTAGCTGTCCTAAAATACCTAGCAACATCAGATATGTTGGCTAAGTCTTTTGAGTATAGACATGGAAATGTTGTGTTCTTTGATGTACTTGGTTTATTTGTCCTGGCTTATCCTGCTCGTGTTGGCACCATCATGAACTACATAATAGCAGCAATTGCTTTTCTTTACTTAAGCAAGAAAGTATTACAGCCCAAAACCAGAGGTAAGTCCATTGTTTTTTGTAGCTTTTTTTAAAATTATTTTTAAGAAATCAATTGCATTAATCTTCTAATTGGTATTAAAGAGTAAGAAGTATTCAGGAGATGAACTGTTCCGTGATGATTCTCTGATTTGATAAAATCAAGAAATTTTAGATGTGCAGAATTACTTTGTGTTTAAGCTACTCAACTGTGAATATTTGTGATGGGCTGTGATAGGCCAGGATGTGTACCATGTATGAATTGCTCCAATTATATCTTTTATCTTTTGATGAAGATTTAATTTAAATCTTTTAAAGGTCTGAGAATGAAGAAAAAAAATTGCCTAGCATTTGTATATTATATAAGTCATTCGTTCTCTTGACATGGGTAGGGCTTCAGAAGCATGTTTCTTGAACTCCTGGCTATCTGCAGGAGCAAATAGCAAAACGAAAAACAAGGAAAAAGATATCACAATAAAGAATGTAAAACAAATTAAATCCTCTAGTCATTTTCATTTGTGACTTAAGAGCCTGCCTATAAGAAATAACAATATCAAGAAAACATTTTTTAGGGTGAGAAAAAGTTACAAGAAAAGCAATTCTGACCTTTTTTACAGACTTTTCAAGTTGTAAAGTGGCTTCACCAGTTCCCTAGAAAAGCTTTTATTATCAGGAATATGGTAACCTAGGAAACAGACTATTTCTCTGGGAGTTAATCTTGCGGTGAGGAATACTTCAGAAAGACTTGGAAGGGAATAAATAGGCTAAGTGATTTAGACCAAACTGTTAAGAAATCTTCAGAGTGGATTCCTCATAAAATCGTCACTTAGTCATTACCACAATTACGCTGTTTGGGCAATTTTAGTGTTGATGGTAGTCTTCAGTAGTATATATGACAGTTTAATGAAACTTTTTTTCTTCTTCATAGCAATTAATAACCTGAAGAAATTCTTTACTGCGTTTGGCTTAATACTGCTAAGTTGGATCTCCACACTTGTAACTGTCCTTATTGTGGCAGTGTTCATCTCTCTCATCGGACGGTCTCTTTCTTGGTATACCCATTTCTATGTTTCTGTGTTTCTGTATGGCACTGCAGCTGCAGTTAAGCTCATTCTTGTGCATTCACTAGCCAAGAAGTTTTACTACAAGGTAAGGCTAACTTCATTGCCCTGTTAGAGAGTTGTGGGGATAGCAGTTACTTGAGGGAAAAAAAAATACAAAAGCCTTGTAGAAAACAATATATTATTTCTTTCCTCGTATGCACCCTTCCTTTCTCCCATCACTCCTTGTTGATAAGAGATCGAAGTAACAGCTGGAGAGTTAAGGTTTTTTATATCTTTAGATGTTCTTGGTACTTACAGCATCCACATCTATACCCAAATGGTCTTTGAGTCTTACCAGATTCTTTCTTCTGAACATATTTGTGTGACAGATTACCTCAATTTATTCATTTCATTTCAGTACTTTTAATATATCTTTCAATATTTTTATTTTTTACTTCATCTAATTTATCACATAAATTTCGTCATGAAACTTGGCATTCCTGCTCTCTGATCTGCCCTGTCCTAGAATAGATGGGACATCACTGTTTTCTGGTCTTCCAGAATAGTTGTTCTCACTTAAAGGAGCTTGTCATTCAGTTTCAGGTGCTGGATCTAGTTCTTACCTGCTGAACGTCTGAAGAACAGATCAGTTGATGAGATATTATTCATTTCTCAATTTTCTTGGCATGCTATAGCTTGCAGTGTGCCACAGAGTTTATGCTGCCTCTGTAACTTAGATTGTACCTGGGAAGAGTTGCATAAAGATTTTGGCAGCTAACCTCTTCCTTTGCTATTGCAGGCAATGCCTAGGTGTCGATGAAGTAGTGTGTTTTCTGTTATTGGCTCAGGAACTTGTGAATTAGTAAACTTTTTGTTTTCAAATACATTTGGTAGCCCAGAAGTTTTCTCTCCCCACTGCTGCTATTTTTTTCACATCCCGCAACTGAACTAGGTGCTTTCTTGCAGCCATCCAGGGAGGGAAATAATATACTAGAAATGCAGGCTTCTAGTGATAGCAGGACTGTGACAAATAAAGCACCTGAGTAGTATTTGTGCACCAGTAACAGTGCTTGCATAAGAAGTAACAGCTGCTGTTCAAAAACAGTTTAGAGTCTCAGGAGGGATATGTAATTCATTTAACATGTAAGTAGTGTATAACTTTTTTTATATGCTTCACAAACACCAGTGCTTTTTATAAAATGGCCTTATTTACCTGGAGCATTTGCATTTCATCTTAATATTGTCATCTGTGTTCCACCCTTTCTCCCTCCATACCAGCCCATGTAATCTCTTTCAAGCTAAGTCAGAGCAGGTGTTTAAGCAAAAAAAAAAAAAAAA
>WBMW01005333.1:511344-529996 GCA_013396635.1 Penelope pileata
AAAAAACACCTACAACCATAATCTGTCAGGACTAAGTGTAAATGTCAAGAACTGTGAGATGATGCCTGTTAAAATTGCTTTGTCCAAGACATACACTTCCATAAAAGAAATCAGAATTTTTGGTATGTATTCTTGTAAGATGTGATACGTGAAATATTTCTGCTCAGTGATGATTAATTCCATTTTTTATTGCAGAATATGAATGACCAGTACCTTGGGGACGTGTTTTTTGATGCCTCATTGATGATTTGGTCTGTAGCATTGGCTGTGATTACTCAGATGGGTCTTTGTTCAGCGTTCATTTGCACGTTGTGGGTAGCATTTCCTTTGCTCACAAAGCTGATGATCCATAAAGAATTCAGACAAAAAGGTATGAGTTTTGTGGTGGGGAAGGTTACATTTCAAAACATTTGCCACTGCTTTTGAATCTTGAGGTGTTTTCCTCCAGGCTGTGTTTTTTGAGCAAAATAACTCCTCAGCCTAGGGACACTGAGTCATCGAAGTACATGTGACACATTCGTCACAAGAAAAAGTCTTTTTGAACCAAAGACAGTTTGAAACCGTGGAGAATCTGTTTAGAAAAACATACTGAAAAGCATCCCGTATCTCAGGCTAAAAAGAATGGTACTATTCGGGGCTACTAATTGATCGGATACTTTGATGGACAGTAGATGTTGTTACAAAAAAAGAAATATTTAAGCACTCTTTGGAACAAAACATCTGTTAAATATTTTTTGGTAATATGAGAGTAGTTTTGCAGTGTTTCTGGAAGAGTTATATTCACATTGGCTGGGTAAAATAAGTTCCTGTCAGGGGTGAGGACCGGTATTGTATCTTGGACCTTGCAGCGGTGTATGGATGTGTTAGTAACATTGTGTATTTTATGTCCTGTAGGTGCCACAATGAAGTTTGTTGTGATGTACATGCTAGGAATGTTTGTTCCCTATCTGTATATGATGTATCTTAGTTGGACTGTATTTGAAATGTTCACTCCTATCATGGGACGAAGTGGTTCAGAAATTCCACCAGATGTAGTGTTGGCAGGACTTATTGTGACCAGTACTATGATTCTGTCATCCTATTTTGTAAGTAGAATTTTTAAAAGCTGTTAAAAAATTTTTTTAAGCTTTCTCTAGAATTGAAAATCAGTGTTACTATTTGAAATTAATGATATTGTACAGTATCTCAAGTGTTAAGACAAGGGAATTCTAGGAAATGTGAAAGATCCTGTTTTATGTGACTCAGAACGAAATAATTGAAACGGATTTAAAAAAAGTATCTGTTCTGTATGTAGTATATCTGATGTAGCAAAATTGGTGTAAAATAAGAAATTTAATGCTGGAATTTGAACAAACATTCATGTTAGCTGTAGTATGTAGGTAAACAAAGCTTACGCTACAGAATTATTATTTTTTTTTTCTTGTGATGCTGCATAGTTGCTAGGTTTTTCTTGTCAGGTATTTTAGAAAAATAGGGAGTTTTTGAAACCTCTAGGAGTTTGTAACTTTCTTCACTTTTGGTTTTAAATACTGAAATTGCGAAAAAGTTTCTTAGGTCAAGTAGTATTATTTCTAATGTACTTTCAGTTCCATAATTGGATTTCAGATATACACAAATAGTGTATTTTATTCCTAAGTCTTGTAGTTTTATAACTGAGCTGTCTTTTTGTTCTCTAGATTAACTTCATATACCTTGTCAAAAGTACAAAAACGACGCTAATAAGTTTAACTACTGTGTTTGTAGTCACTCTGGTTCTCGTTTGTAGTGGAATCTTCTTTCCTTACAGTTCTGATGCAGCTAACCCAAAGCCTAAGCGAGTCTTTCTTCAGGTAAGAAGAGTCTTGCATGTTGTATCACCTCTGTGCTGCGTGCAAGAGGGTTTTTTGGTGTTATTTTTGTTTGTTGTTTTTGTTGTTGTTATTTTTAAGAGCTTAATCCCAAGAAGTAACTTTTCCTTTGCTTGCTTGATTTAAAGTATAACAATTGTTCTTGGATTTGAAAGAATTGCTAGTGTTTCCCATGTTCAATTCCTGTATTCAGTTCAGAAGAATAGTTTTTTTTCCCTTTATTTAAATACGAAAGTAAGCAATGATCATTGAAGAAGTGAATGTGATGGGAGATGTGTAAATATTTGCAGGCATCTTTTGAATTTATGTGCTTTTATGGTATTTTTATCATCTGTGCAGTTGTATTCATAAACATTTACGTATATGTTCAGTGCATATTGAAAATACAGTAGACCTTAAGGGTTGACAGGGGGGATATTTCAGAGTTACTTCTGAATCTTGCAGGCTTCGCAGACTGCCAGTGTTTTACTGTGTGTCTTCTTTTTTTTCTTCTCCTTCCAGCACACAAGCAGAAGATTTCATGATCTAGACGGAAACCTGATAAAAAATGACTCTGGTATATGGATTAATGGATTTGATTATAATGGAATATCTCACATAACTCCCCATGTACCTGAAATCAATGACACCATTAGAACTCCATGTGAGGAGTGGGCTCCATTTTGTGGTCTTCCTTGGATTCTACCAGTGCATTTCATGTTCCGGTTGGTGTGAACACTGCTTAATTTGAGCATTTGCCGCTTGATTATGCAATCTTACGCGGTCTTACTTCTGTCAGGGAAGAAAAATTAAGGCTAGTCTTGGCCTAAAAGTAAGTTATCCTTCTGCTTCAGAAGATGCTTGAACTTCTGTCTAGGTGCAGTATCTTCTGCCACAATCTGCGCAAGGTCTGCTGGAGGAACTTTAGAAGTTGATGTATGTTGGGAAAATTGATTTCAGCGCCAGTGGAGAGGAGAGCGATGGGGGGCCGTCTAAAGGGCACTTCAGAGTAGCGGTATTTGTGTTTCTCCCCTTCTTCCTGCACCTCAACCCAGCTGACGAAAGAGGAAGCCTAGAGTAGATAGTTTCACCAGAAGAAAACTAGCTGCTGCAGCTGTTTCTCATATCCTTGGAGTTGCGTGGCCGCAGGTGTAGAAGTTTGGAGATCCAAATATTTTTACTTGTTTTATTGTTTTGTAAATTAAGACAGGCTCAGGTAACAAAAACTGCTGGTGACTGTTGTCTGTTATTGTGTCCTGTAAATGTTTGGCTCACTGCAAGGTGTTAATTTCTAGCTGCCTTCTGCTAACATAAATAGCTTTTGAATATTTTATTTGTTAACAGTGCAGTCAGCTAAGCTATACAAAAACTTCTCATATTTTAGTACCTCTGGCTGTTGCACTCAGATAAAGGTAAAACCTTGTTTATTTATTTATTTGTTTGTACAGGAAAAACTGGTATCTTCCTGCTCCACAAGTTATTCCAGCAAACCCCATCCACTTTAAAGTTCTGGCCAAAGAGCTAACACCCTGGAACTCTGTGAAGTTAAGCTTTGAAGTGTCTGGTGAGTGACTGAAGCTTCTAATTTATGATCTGTTTTTATTTTTATACTCATAGTAGATCGGGTTTAAATCCAGTACTGCAGGTTACGGTGCTGTTCCTAAGATGGTAAGCTTTGTGTGATTGGCATGAATTAATTCAGTTTCAGAACACACTGTGGGTGTAGTGTTGCAGTTGTTATTTGGGGGACTGATACCTTGTCTATTTTGAGTAAGCCTTGATCTTTTTTTAGCAAGTCCCTTCTTAAAGTTCGTTTTATATCTCTCTCCCTCTCTTACATCAGAATGTAAAGTATCTTACTCCTTAGAAATATTTGGAGACTCTTCTGTAGAGAAGACCGTTTAGCTCTATCTTGTTTTGGAACATGTATGTAGTAATACCCAGGTTACTAGTTACTGTGCAGGAAAATACATTGTTGGAATGAAGGAAAGTGGGACGGATGTTCTTTCCCCTTTCAACTGTTCATACATCTGGATGCATTTCCCTGTCTGCAGGTCCAAGTCATATGTCGCTGTATATTCGGCCACACGAAGGGTCAGCTCTGTCCACCTGGTCTCTCGGAGATGGAACACCAGTTGCTAGCATAGGAGGAGACTACTTTGTGTTTTACTCCCATGGTTTACAGGCTACACCGTGGCACTTCTGGATAGAACTGACAGTAAGTATACTGCTGTTGGAAACCTGGTGATTCCTTGGTCTTTTAACCTGGTCCTCTACTACATATATCAGCTAACACTGATTTTGATGCATTGTCCTCTAACTTGCCAAACAGTCAAAGGGAGAATATTCTCCTTTTTTTCACAGTTTTAGGTCTTAAGCTTGTATTATTCTCATCTTAACCTCATAGTTCTTGAATTTTTGTCTTTACTATTTCACAGTTCTTTTTCCTGTTCTAAATACTTTCCTTTTCATATACCTTGCTTGTTCTGGGGGAATTACAGGTGGTCCTTGTTGGTAAAGTTATCTGCCTTGAAGCTGAAGAGAATCATAAAAAATGTATGTTCTGTACTTCATTTTGGGTTGGAAGTTAAGGCTTCCAGCATTCCTGTTCCAACAGGATTTATGATCCCTCATGCCCACTGTTAAATTTCCAGTTGAGTAACTTGCAAGCTTGTAAGTTGCTATTACTGGTTTAACAATGAAGAAGTATTGCCAGGGCCTGTGAAAGTTCAGAAAGCCTGTTTTTCTTTCCTGGATCATGTGGTGTGAACACTTCACCAAATATTCCTTATGAGGAGTGCTCCGCCGTGGTCGGGCCTCACCTGCAGTACTGTGTCCAGTTCTGGGGCTCAAAAGTACAAAAAAGACAGGGATCTCCTGGGAAGAGTCCAACGGAGGGCAACAAAGATGACAAAGGGCCTGGAGCATCTCCCTTACGAGGAGAGGCTCGGTAATCTGGGTCTGTTCAGCCTAGAAAAAAGAAGGCTGAGAGGAGATCTGATCAATGTGTACAAATATCTAAAGTGTGAGGAGGCAAATGGACATGGGCAATCTCTTCTCAGTGGTCTGTGGGGACAGGATGGGGGGAAATGGCCTAAAACTGGAGCATAGGAAGTTCCGCAGCAACATGAGAAAGAACTTCTTCATGGTGCGGGTGACGGAGCACTGGCACAGGCTGCCCAGGGAGGTTGTGGAGTCTCCTTCCCTGGAGATATTCAAGACCCATCTGGACGCCTACCTGTGCAACCTGCTGTAGGGAACCCGCTTTGGCAGGGGGGCTGGACTCGATCTCTCGATGTCCCTTCAACCACTGCTTTTCTGTGATTCTGTGATACTTGATATAAGCAGACAGGAATCTACAGTGTAACAAGCTTTACATGATTGAAACAGCAAAGCTAGGAATAAAAAGCTTGTCATCCTAAGGGTTTGCCGTTGGAAAGATCAGTATAAATACGTTGTTGGAGTTCTGTCTTGATTTGTTGGCAAGACATATAGATATAAATGCAGAGTTTAGAGCATGTGCTCTAACATGTCAGGGCAATTTCAATTCAAATTGAGCTCATAATACTGATTCAGTTGAAGATATGGAATGCTTTAATTTACAGAGCAATGACTTGTGGGCTGTAGTTTGTTACATGGATATTAAGTCTGTGGAAAAGTACATCTGGATTGATTTTATGTTTGAAACCCACAAGCAGTCATTAATACTGTGTTGCCCTTTCTCATTGCAGGCCTCAGAAAAGCACTCTGACGGAATAGTCTCCCTTGCCATAGCAGCACACTATTTTTTTGGGGAAGATGAAAAATCACCTCAACTTTATGCCTTACTGGAGAGATTTCCAAATTGGACATTTTCTTCTGGTTGGTCCTGCACTTACGACCTTTTTGTATTTTAATGTTAACGGTAATGGAGTGCTAATAGGGTAATCTCTCCAACATAGGGTGCTGTAATAGCAAACATCCTATGAAGATACCAGAGACTTCCACAAGAGTTTAAAATTTGTTGGTACAAATGGTGGTTTTTTGGCAGTTCGGCTGTTTAAAAGCTACAGCTGTCCTGGGGATAAGGTGATACACTGTGACAATGCAAAAACAGTTTGACTGTTTCTTCCACTGACATGGCAGTTCGAATAATGTGTTTCTGAACATGACAACTGCATTTGAGGAAGTAACACTGGCGTGATACAATGGCAAATGTAATGACAGGGCCTCATGAAATTATTTTGATACAGCGTAAAATATAAATGTACTTCACGCATGCACTCCCTCCGCTCAGGGGAGGTTCACACTGGACATCAGGAAAAATTTCTGTGCTGTGAAGGCAGTCAAACACTAGAACACGCTTCCTAGTGAGGTGGTTGGTGGCACATGCTTGTCAGTGCTCAAGAGTCCATGGAACAATGCCCTCATTAATACACTTTGACCTCTGGTTAGCCCTGACATGGTCAGACAGTTGGACTCGATGATCTCTGTAGGTCCTTTCCAACTGAACTGTTCTGTTCTGTATGGCTGCTCTTATGCACCAGTCCTATCCGTCCTACTGAAGTAAAACCTTCAGCCAAAAGATGCTTGTTTACATGGTGGGGGGAAGCGATAGCGAAGTCCCGAATGTTGCTTTTATCACTGGATGAAGTCACTGGAAGCTCTGATGCCTGTGTAGGCTGCAAACGCGCGATGCAGAAAAGCTGGTATTCTGGAAATGTGGTAATTATCTATCCATGTTATCTTTTCCAAGTAATATGTTTCTGTTGAAAATGAAGCTCCTACCTTTCGCCTGTCTCTTCAGTGCGGGAACTTGGTTGGGTGAGCTTGACCTAACTGTCATCTTGCACTTGTGCTCCTGTTAGGATCTTTCAGTATCAGCGTACAAGCATGTATCTCACTCTCTTGTATGTAAGAGTGCCAGGTCGCCACTCCTTTGAGTGGGTGTCATAATTAATCCACTCTAAATTTCAGTTTATCTTCTAATTTATTAGAATTGGCTAACGTTTGGTATCTCCTTTGGAGAGACTTTCAGTAGCGTGACAGTGCTGCACTTTGTTAATACATTTAACTGTTTCTTTAAATACAGTTTGCTTTTGGTAAGGAAAAATACCAAGAAGAGTCCTCCTTAAAAGAACGACTGATATCTCTGAGCTGCTGTTCTTATTTCTACAGGATGGGGCTTATAAATGACTGTGATTTAGAGTAACTTCCAATTTTAATTGACATGCCTTGAGTTCTGAAGCCATTTACCTGCTGCTGTGTAGTTTTCGTTTTTCTTCCTTTACACCCCAGTGATTTTTTTTTCAGTGCATTGTAACCGCTTATGCTAGTTTCTGAAATTCAGACAACTCTGTGCACTTGAAGAAATGGTGTGTTTTTTTCCAAATGTAACATAAAACATTGTGACATGAACACCACGCTGTATGAGTTACACAGATTCGTGTTTAGTTTCTCTCATGAACATTGCCAAACAGCTTGCAAAGCAGATTTTGTGCACGCATCATCCCTTCAAGTAGAAACGTGCTGGTGCTGGGAAGTTTACGGGGCACGTGGAAGAAAACTGTAACACTTGAATTGTGCGTGCTGATAGCAGTTCCTGTTCCGGTGTTTTTCCTTCAGATTGGTCTGTAAGTGGCAAGAAACAGTTTTATTTATTGCAAGGTCCGTTTGCAAACATTGTCGACTGACTCATGGATTAGGGACAGAGGTTCAATTACTGTAATGGTACTGAACTGGACGCTAGTGTCTTGGAGCCAGTGTCATTAGATACTTGGCATTGTCAGGGATTGATCATCGCTCACTTGATTGTATCTGATTTGAAGGTACTGTCTGTATATGATGCATTCATTATTTAAAAAACAAACTTGTGCTGTTAGTGACTCGGAAACAAAGCTTCAGTTCGTAACTCTTGATTGTCTTGAATCTCAACAAGAGCTGTGTATTGCACTCTCGTGGGTGCACAGCTCGTTGACGAAAGCTGCACTGATACTTGCCGTCCTCCCCTGATCTGACTTTTGAGCATTGCCTCTGATTTACAGCTTTTAAAAAAGTGCTGTGTGAAGAAGTCATACAAAGAGCCAAAAATGTAAGAATGCCTGTTAACAATTTCTGGAACTTCCGTGAAGGAATAACTTCCGCTAACTCAGTATTTAACCTTTATTAAGTAATATAATTATGAGGGATGTCTAATTTGTTGTAAATTTCTGGCTTTATAAATAAAAGTGAAACTTGATCTGTAAAACCTGAAGTTAGTACATTTGTTAAAGGCATATTTGAGTTGTCTTCATTTATTATGACAATGCTGTATTTATGCTTTGAGTGAAAGTATTTCTGAGTGATGCTGGAAACACCTGGAGTTAGAGCTGCGTGGATTACGTGCATGGCCAAGGAACAAAAAAAATTACCTGAGCTGAAAAATGTTAAAATGAGGTCCCTGGCGAGTTGCCTGGACAGGAAGGTTCTCCTTAAAAGAAGATGTGATGTGGGGAAAGAATTGGTAGCAGAGTTGCATACACTTTTCAAATCTAGAGTTGAGAGGAAATTCGCTGTTGTTGATCACAGGCAGAAAAACATGGTAGGAACTTCTGCTGTCTGTTCAGTGTCCATCTATTTCCCCATTCAATAAAAGCAGGTTAGTCTTCGGCTGCTGTGTTTTTTTTATTTCTTGCATAAAATATTGCATATATTACTCCATGAAACAAACCAAAGCAGCTAGTAATTTTAAGTATAAGTAGGGTGTTGGAGTAGAAAGGTCCTTATTCTTAATGGAGCAGCGAGCAGCTGGTTGTTTGGAATTCACCTTTATTAATCTGAAATAATTCACTTGCACTTTTTAAAAGCTGCTTTGCTTTGCCTCCAGGCTAGAGGTCTTCCCTAAATTTCCATGGCTTTAAGAATCTATTACGTTATTTATTAACGTACATCATTCTGTTACATACCTGTAGGGAATAGAAAGAAGTGTTTTATCACTTCGAGCAGGTGTTTTCAGAGGAGGCCTTTGTGTGTCGTGGTTGTACAATCTAACGCCGCACTGGAATATGGCACGGTACCTTCAGATTGCCTGTCAAGCAGAAGTACGCATTTGGAGAAAAAGTGTTGGGATAAGTTTAATGCACGGAAGAGTTTCGGATACCGTACACAAGTGAACAGGCTGCTGAACTAGGTGGAGCTGTTCTGTATTAGAAAGACCTGTCTTTAGTGTCTGCTCAGTTCAGGGTGGATTGTACGCCTGCTGGAAAACGTGGATCAAATGGACAAGATCTAACAAGTCTGTACAGGTCTGATTGTAGGATATAGGACAGAGCTGCTGAAGAGTTTGTGTGTGTGGTAATGCTGTTCAGTACTTCATTTTTCCTTGGGGGCTGAGTGTGATTTGGTTCTCAGTAATGATCTGGAAGGAGCTGGCAGGATGATCCGTGCTAGAACCTGATACGCGCTTGGAAAACACCATGGAAGATCACTAGCTCTAAATTCTATCGCAAAACTCTGTGGTTAGAGAATATGGAATTGCTTGGGTGCGGCTTGTATTTTCAATACAGAAAGTTCTCAGTACCTGAAAAGCTTTCCATTTTTGGAGGAGAAATTAGTCTTAGAAATTAGGTTTCATCTTCGCTGCAGAAGAGGTTTTGTTGCGCTCTACTGCTTCATGATTCTGCTGTCAGAGGTGCAGGTGCAGCCTGAGAACGCGCCAGGGATACCGCTGAGATCTGAGCAGGAACTATAAGCCAGCTGGCAGAGATCTAGTCCTTATTACTCCTACTTCAAGCACAGTATTTGTCGTGTCATCCCCCAAGTGGGATGGAGGAGAGAATTAGGAGAAAATACCGTCAAACTCAGGTGTTGGGATAAAAACTATTTACTAAGGCAGAAAAGGAAGTAAAAGAAATAACAGTAATGTTTATGTATCTATATATAAATATAAGGATATGAAAAGGAGTGAAACACAAAGCAACTGCTCACCACCCACTGACTGATGCCCAGCCAGTCCCTGAGCAGCAGCCCCTCCCTGGCTGACTCCCCTCCCTTGTATTACATGATGCCATGTGGTATGGAATATCCCTTTGGCCAGGCCCTTTGGCCTGAGGCCTCCCAGCTCCTTGTGGCCCACCCCAGTCCCCTTGCTGGCAGGGCAGTGCCAGAAGCTGAGAAACCAAAAACATCCTTGGCGTTGTACAGCGCTGCCCAGCAACAATTAAAACATGGGTATGTTCTCAGTTCTGTTTTGCTTCTAAAACCAAATATGCCAAGCACTATGAGAAAAACTAACTTCTGTCCCAGCTGAAGCTAAGACAGTATTGAACATCACTACTTTTATTTACAAAAAAAAAAAAAAAAAAATCAGGTTCAGACAGCCAGAAGACCTAGTCCTGAACGTTAGCAGTGGTTAGCCTAGAAAGGAATCATTCTGTCAGTCTGGTCTGAGACTCTGGAACAAATACGTGCTTCAATGCCAATAGGCACAGACGAGTTGAAGTAACTGTCTTAGAAAGCTGTCCACGCTTGATTTATTGGGGGACGTTGGGTTTTCCGTGCGTGCTTGTTTGTCTGTTTTGATAATTGGGCAGTATTAGAGAAATTTGTCATCTGAAGCAAGTTAAAAAGGCATCACTGGATGCTTTACTTCTGTTGTTAAGCTACCTTCAGCTTTCAGTTGTTTTTATAAAACCTCTTCTCAGTGCTCCCTCGTAGGGAAATTCCTTGGGCTTACTAACGTCAGCCAGTGCGCAGGGGACTCGGCAGCATTTCAGGCTGCATCTTTCTTTCAGAGTTGATTTATACGGTAGTATGAGAAAGCCACTTGGAAAGAGGATGTTTTGCTAAAGGTGTGTAGATAAACAGTGGATTTACAGCCTCTGTCCTAGAGACTAGAAGTAGCTTGTTTACTACTGAACTTTTATCTGTCACTTTTGCCTCCCCCTTGCCTGCCTAACTTTTCCTACAGATCTCTTTGCTTCAGTGATGAGGGGGTTGAATTGTTCTTTCTTAGTGTTTAATTGCTTTGCTTTGTACTTTTTTTTATGTCTTCCTTTGATAAAAAGAAAAATCTTAGCTCTTCCTGCCTGTTCTCAGATTGCACTCCCCCACAAATAGTTGCATTGTATTCATGTTGTGTGCCTAACCATCTCTTCAGATGATCAAGACCTGCCTGCTAGGTATGAATGAGAGGTGCTGGTATCCAATCCCTGTTTAAATAATCCATCTTCAGAGTTCTCTGCTGTTTAACCTCTCTGAAAATGCAGGTAGTAGTACACAAATACAGCATCACAAAATCAGCAGGTCCGTACACGGTCCTTTCCTCCCTGTTGCGTGTTCAGGCATTGGGATTATTTTTGCCACTCAGCATTAGCTGGCATTCATCTTATGAAGCACTAGAATCCTTCAGCGCTTTCCAGCTCTGAGCTGTAGGATGGAGGATACTGTTAGGAGACCTTAAGGAGTATCTGTGGCCTCTTTTTTTCTTAGGGCTTCTTCCTAGGGCTGCTTACAACCAGCTTACCACCCTCATTTGCCTTTCATAATCCCATTATAGTTGCAGGCAACTTTCTTCCTCAGTTTATAATGAAAAGAAGGGGCCTCTTGTATAGGTGCTGGCTAGATTCTGCATTCACATTTATTTTAGAGTGGATCTCAACCTGTAGCTTATGCTCTGCTCTAAAAACAACTTATTACATGTGTTGCTTTGTGACTAGCTAAAACACACCAGTAAAAAAAGTTGACTTCCTTTGGCTGACAAAAGTGGTGGTGAAAATTTTCCACAGAAATGTGACTTGGTTCAACCAGTTTTTCAAGTATATGCTCTCTCTGTGAAAGGCTTTTTAAACGAGTAGCAAGGAGCCCAGCATTGTTGCTCTTTTTCAGAGGCAATCACCTTTTTACAGAGACAGACCCAGATCTAGAAAATTTCAGGATGATACGCAAATACTGGCGAAGGATGAAATCAGTCATCTTTATATACAGTCATTAAATGCTGATGTAGGGCAGGGTGGGAAGAACTAGGCAGCCTGCTTTACGTTAGCTGGATAAACAGAGTAGGAGGCGAGATAGGGAGTTGGAATGCCATAGACAACGTTGACTCTTAACCTGCTATAATGGCTATATTTTCTCCACTGTTTAGGTTGACATAGCAGTTGTCATTTGCAGACAACTAAACTTGTGGATTAACCTTGGCTGGCTGCCAGGCTGCTCCCACTCCCTCAATAGGTCGGGGAGAATGTAAGAGGAAATAGCTCCAGGGTTGGGATGAGGACAGGGAGATTGCCTGCCTTCACTGGCAAAAAACAGACTCAACCTGGGGAAAACTGATTTGATTTATGGCCAGTTTAAACATGGAGTAGGTAGGTGAGAAAGGGATAGAACTAAAGCCAACTTGCTTCCGCCCCCGCCTTCTTCCCAGGCTCCACACCTCCACATTCTACTTCCTCCCCTCCTAGCAGTGAATGCTGGGCTGGGGAACTCTCTGCTGCTCCTTTTCCACATTTCTTCAGGGTGGGGTGTAGGGTTTTGTCCTTCATGAACTGCTCCAGTGGGGCATGGCTATTTCTCTTCCATTTTCTCACTCCTCTGTCTGTCAAAGGTGCTGCACAGTGCTTTTAGCCCTTCTTTAATGTTATCCCAGAGGCTCAGCTTTGGCCAGCAGTGAGGGTGCTGGAGCTAGACGGAACTGGCTGTCTGACAAAAGGGGACCACCTTGCTTCTACTTGCAGAAGCCACCCTTGCTGCCTCCTCTGCTATCACAGTCTTGCCAAACACAACCAACACATCTCTTCACAAAACAACAGGCTGACTTCAAAGATGCACCAACAAAGCAACTTTAAACTTGGAAGCCCAGTGTTAACTCCGTAAAACAATTTTGGCATATAGATACGATGCAGCAAATTAATGCAATCTTCGTCAGATATTTTCTGTGAGAGTTGAGTTTCTCCAGGACAACATGCTGGAAATCTAGTAAGGATCACTACTGCTGGCTTGGAGTGTGGTTTTCCACAGGAGAAACTTCAAGTAAAGTTGAATACATTTGTCTTTTAATTACAGTATAACAGCAGTGGAATTGAAATACAAAATTAGCACATGATTTGCATAGAGAATTACTACTAGAGAAGTACAAACTTCTAAAATTTCACAACTAAAAAGATTTAACTGCTAAACAACAGTAGCACAGTAGTAAGATGTCTGTAATATCAAGAATCTTAGTATATCAATTAATGTTTCTGCTCACTTGTACAGATCCAAACCCAAACAGCAGAATGACCACCAGGTTGGGCTTGGCTTACAGCATTACCACAGAATCACAGAAAAATATTAACTTGAAGCAGAGTTTTTATTTGTTTTAACATGAAAACTTATAGATTAAATAGGTTTTTCCATTAAAAAAGCTTTCTAAATATCCCCTTAAAACAACGATGGATTCTGATGTCAGATCACAACGGGCTTTAGGTCCTAATTGGGAAAGATCTATGATAGACATTATCTATAACCAGCAGCTATAATGCAGGCTAAACTTAACGCTGGGACTCTTGAACTGGGCTTCTTTGTAACTTTGACATTAGTTTAAACTCTGAAGTGGAGATTCAAGCTCCTTTCACTAAAATCTCCAGCTTTCCAAGTAACACTATTATTGCACTTGTACTGGTTGTACTGGCTTAGTAAAGCCATTGTAAAGCCACCATTTAATATTTTACATTTTAAAGCACTTGATCTTATCTGCAAAGGAAATAATAAAACCACAATTTATTTCAACTTAATTGTGAATGTTGTTAATTCTCAGGGTTCACATGGATGTGCATTTAGTAACTACACTATGAAAGCAACAGATGGTGCACCTACCCTCTGATGACTCGTTTGGTCCATGTCAGTAATCAAGTGATGTTATAAAAAATAAACTAGTTTATTTTGTATAAAATGAGCAATGTTGCATTTTTGTTCAGATTGCACAGTACAAAGAAGCTAATATCTAAATTAATACTGTTACAGGTAGTTATTACATAGGGACAGCAGCTAGAAAAAATAAGTACCTCAAAGCAACAGACTTCTGCAGCCAGCTTTTCATAACATTGTATGAAAGTTAAATAAGTCTTAGTTACAAGTACGCATATTATAAAATGTTTGAAAAATGTTTAAGTATGAGCTATTAAACTAATTTTTCATAGCTAGAGTTTATGATGAGTATTTACATTTTAAAAATCCATTTTTTCAGAAAAGAATTTACAATAAAATAAATAACCTTCAGCAATCCCTTAAACCCAAGTATAAGATTCGTAAGTGGCAGTAAAAAAAAAAAAGCCACCTTGTGTCACTGCTAGGTCAGTAAAGTATGCCTCATCCAGAAAGAAGTGCAACTCCGCTTTAGCTTTACTAGGAATCTAGAAACATGCACAATACATATGGGTACCTTCAAATATGGTACAGCCTTGAATATTTGTACAAGAGTATTCACAAAAACATACAATATATTTTACACTCCTTTCATACAAAATATTGATATCAAACCAATCTGCATTGATCAGACATTTCTCAGGCAGTCAAGGTGGGAAGGAGAACAACTTTCAGATTTAATCTCCTCTTTACCTTTTAAACTCAAGCAAGAGATAAGATAGTAGCTTCTCCAGAATATGTTTGCGATGTAGAGGAACTGAAGACCATTCGCTGAACCTGTCTACACGTGTGTTCACTGTCTCTCAGCACTTTTTAAGTATCAAAACCTAAAGCTCCAGTCTGAAAGACTGCATCAAAAAAAAAAAAAAAAAGTTGCCTTCTTCTGAAGTTACTAGATCAAACTGCTGCTTAGTTACATTATCCCCAATATAGACTTGAAAGATTAAAATATAAAAAAGAAAGTTCAACTCCAAAACACAGGAAGCATGTCAAGAGCTGGTTTGCTTCCTTTCACACCTGATGTTTGGGAAGTAGTTCATTTTCCGTTTAAGACACGATACAGTCATAACTGCCCTCTTGGAATGAATCCTCATCTTCAGTCTTAGACTTGTCCTCTTCGTGTCTGCAAGCACTGCTGCTGCCAGCATCACTCGGAGCATTAGTGCTATGGGTAGACGAAGTCCTGCTCTCCTCAGCTCTGGCATTTGCTTGTTCTGTAACCTTAGAAGGATTCACTGGCTGAAAAGCTTCAGGCTGTACTTGCTCTTCTGCTATTTCACTTAGCTTCTGGATCTGTGGTTTGATGATATTTAGAAATGGCTTGTACCCAGGGCTAGGAAAATAATGACATGATAAACCGTTAGTGAATTAGTAATGCTACTTCTGTCAAATGCCTAAATTTGTTGGGAGATGCTTAGTATGAAAGTATTTTCTAGCATCCTTCCTGTACCGAAGATGTCTTTTTTTAAATAGAGAAAAACTCTGTTAAGTGACTATCCATAAATTTCATGCTAAAGTGTTTCTAAATAAAAGGCTGAGATGACTCCAAGCTATTTCTTTAGGCAACTTATTAAGTAACTACGCATCCACAACTGAAACGGAAATGAAGGTGGAAAATAACACTTACCAATCTGTAGTTGCCCATTTGTCAACAGCATATAGGCCACTCTTGATGCTCTGACACATTTCTCCATCAACATCAGAGGACTGCATTATACTGAAAACTTGGTTGACTACCGAGGATTCTCTGAGGATAAGACCTATGATAATACACCAATCCAGACATCCTGCTTCCATGAAGATATGTAGCAAGTACCTACGTGGAAAAAACATTCTACTTAATTCTTTTTTTCCCCTCCAAAGACAAAATCCTGCTGTGCGAGTCTGTAGAGGGTGCTTGTTTCTTGTAGTGCTGGGTACTGGTCATTTCAAGTTTCACATGCAAAGAGTACGTGACTCACCGCAGCTGAACTTGTGACTTGTGCGGCCCTTTACTAGCCAGTTCTAGAGAGAGATGTTCAAGCTCTGACTGCGTTAGACTTGGGCTGGAGAAGTTTTCATCCACCATAGTCCAGTCACCATCCACCATAGAACTTGTTTCAGTCAGGTCAGTTGCTGAACCGATGCTGCATTCATCACCTATCAAAAACATTCAGAAACACAAGGGAAAAAACTACTTACTTTACTAAGACTCAGATTTCTGAACTACTTCCTATAGAAACTGCTCAGTTACACAGTAATTACACACTGCTGTATTATTTATTTATGAAATTATTACTAGAATTCACCTGGCAATACTTTAAAGGTTATTAATTTAGTTTCAGCTTAGAACAAAGTGCTTCAAAGTGCTTATCCAAGTCCATTGACCTCAAAGGTCTTCATTCGGTTTACCAAAACAGAAGCAGTAGCAGACAGCAGTACAAGATGTTGCAATCAAAGATACTTCTTTTTTTTCCTCATTTAAATCCTATTTTCTTTAAGGGAGAGTTACGCAACATTTAAATAGTCAAGTAAATGTCATAGGAAAAAAAAAAAACCTATATGAGACTAATTTCTGTGACTTCCTTGTTAAAGAATGTACCTAAAATCTTCCTACAGAAATCCAAAAGCACAAGGCTCATGCACTAAAACACTGCTGAACCACGCAAGAGGCAAAAATAAAAGCTTCGAAACACTCTTCCCAGGCAGACTAAAAATACTGAATTGCACGTTACCATCACAGATAGGAACTTCACCAAATATGAGTTTCATTTTCCACTCAAAGTACTCGCAGGTACGTGACACGAGGATATCTCTGTTGTTAAAACAGCAGTTCACTTTTCACCAAGTCCTCATTTGGTTTTGTGTTGTTTTTTTTTTGCTTCCCCTCTGCTTTATCACCCCAGCAGTGGGAAGCAACAATACAGCAGTCACACACAAACACTACTACGCAGGTGCTTACTTCCAGGTGCATTTTTCCAATGAGCAAATAGAAGCAAGCGTGACTAACCTTTACTTAGCAAGGGAGACAGGAATGCATCTTGCATGTGTGGTCCATGGGACGAAGCCGTGTCAATCTCTCTCTGAGAGGAGCTGATAGTGCTGAGCCAGCCGCGACTCCGAGGTGTGTTTGAAACCCCTACGTCCATTTCCATATTTACAAAGGTGTCTGCAGACTGAGATTTTAGCAGCTGTTCCCCCATGGCTGAAAAAAAGAACACACCAAAGAACAGGTCATGTTTGTAAAGTCCTCTCCAGGAACTTCAGGAAGCTAAAACTTGCAAGTATGTCAATACTCAATTTATTGAGCTCACCAAAATGAAGGGGATACAGCAAGATCAGGTATTTCAAGAATTTCTGATCAGCTTTTTCTGTCAGCACCAGTATAAAAGAAACACCCTAATACAACATTAGCATCAGTAGAACTAAATAATGGTGCTGCTACTACCAGCAAGAGGAAGACTTGGCAACTTTGCCATAAGAAGGCAAACTAGTGTACTGAGAGACTCATCATGCAAAGGACATTACAGCAAGCTTTCAACTTCTAGTCCTCTACTACTAGAAAATTTCGAAGACTAGGAACTTTTTTTTTTTTAAATATAAAACAGTTCAATTCTCCTCTATAAAGTAGACAAGAATGTTAATTTTTGTAATTTTATGTAGCAGATATACGTTAACAAGCAGTATCTTAGTTCAGCTTATTATCTGCCCAAGTGACATCCACTCCAGCGCACCCAAGGAAGAAAGAAACCTCAGAAGAAACAGCAGTGTAATCAGGACTATACAGGAGATGAGGTCTACGCTAAACAGAATCCCTTCAGAGAACACACCCTGTGTGAGAAGGCTATGCAGGTGAATGCAGCCTCAGCCTGTTCGCTTGGCTGAACTGAGGAAGGAGATATTCAAGCTGACGGGAGTAGGACTGCAGAAGAGAAACCTAGTCCAAGTCAACCCAGATGTTACAGCACCTGTCTTGTACTTTCCATTCTTGAAAGGTGAATTAATGGACGAAGCCGGCATGACTGGAAATGGCCAGAGGAAATCCTTGTGAAGCTTCTTCAAGGCGAACACAAAGTCTTCCACACGGGCAGCTCTGGCTCGCTCCTTGCACAGCCAACCAATCAGCTCAAAGCCCAACTGTGCAGCAAAACAACCGAGGTCTTTCAGCTTGATTTCTTCTAACAGACGCCGAGCATGTCGCCAGAGCATCATGTCAATGTACATGTTCTCAGCACAGTCGCTGTCCTTACTCCACCTATGGATGAACCAGAGAACAGTCACATGAAGCACTGAACTGAGTTGTAAGGACTGTTGGCCACAGTCGTAGTGCAAGAAACCAGTGGAGTAGTGAGAGTTTTCCATACACCAACAAAAGCAGTTTCCACCATTGTGTTCCACCTGCTTATGTTCTCTAAAAGATCCCATTGCCACACCAGGCAAAGTGAAATAAGGAGTGGAAATTACAGCAGCAGCAGTACCCAAAGAATATCAATCCATTAATGCAAAGTAAATAAATAAAAGTGGAAAGATAAAAAGCAGATGACATTGCAAAGTAACTTCTGAGAAACAGGTTTAAAGAACAAGTCAAGCATTAATCATAGAATCATAAACTGACTTGAGTTGGAAGGGACCTTAAAGACCATCCAGTTCCAACCTCCCTGCTGCGGGCAGGGCTGCCACCCACCAGATCAGGCTGCCCCCATCCATTTTGGCCTTGAGCACCTCCAGAGGTGGGGCATCCACAGCTTCTCTGGGCAGCCTGTGCCTCGCCACCCTCTGAATAGATGCTAGAAGCAAAATTTTTAACTTGCATCTCCGTTCTTTTAAAGCCATTCTCCCCTTGTCCTATCACTATCTACCTGTAAGAAATAGTAGAATGTTGTTTTTACAGGACCCTCCTTCCTGTCTCCCAATTTCCCTAACCTTGCCCAAAGACTCCAGAACATACCTGAAACCCCCCCAAATGTCTCCCACAGGACCCCAAAGTGCCC
>WBMW01005333.1:530026-569545 GCA_013396635.1 Penelope pileata
ATAAAAACTGCTGTACATTTCTGCTTGGGGTGCCTACCTGCTAGGTCACCTGCTTTGCAAAGTGTCAGTAAAGGGCCATTCACCTAATACTCTGCCTGAGCCTAAGTCATTGGCCATCGAGCGTTTCTCACACACCCATGTAAAAGTCAGTCTTCCTCCTGTTTATAATCACCCTTTAAGTACTGAAAGGCTGCAGTGAGGTCTCCCCAAAGCCTTTTCTTCTCCACGCCGAACAACCCAGCTCCCTCAGCCTGTCTCCATAGGAGAGGTGCTCCAGCCCTCTGATCATCTTTGTGGCCCTGCTCTGGACCTCCTCCAACAGTTCCATGTGTTTCTTGTGCTGGGGGCCCCAGACCTGGACACAGTACTCCAGATGGGGCCTTAGAAGGGCAGAGTAGAGAGGGACAATCACCTCCCTCTCCCTGCTGGCCACCCCTCTCCTGATGGAGCCCAGGATACTGTTGGCCTTCTGGGCTGCAAGAGCACACTGCTGGCTCATGTTAACTATTTCATCTACCAAGACCCCAGAGCCCTTCTGCGCAGGGCTGCTCTCAGTGAGTTCTTCTCCCAGTCTACTCATATCTGGGATGGCCCTGACCCAAGTGCAACACCTTGCACTTGGCCTTGTTGAACCTCATCAGGTGCTCTTTTCAAGCTTGTCCAAGTCCCTCTGCTGTATCAACTGCACCACTCAGCTTGGTGTCATCAGAAAACTTGTTGAGGGTGCACTCAATCCCACTGTCTATGTTGTTGATAAAGATGTTGAAGAGCCACAAGATGGATCCCTGGGGAACACCACTCATGAGCGGCCTCCACCTGGACACAGAGCCATTGACCACAACCCTTATTCAACCAATTCCTTATTCACTAGTCCACCCTTCATACCACCCCAAGTTAGGGATAAGGATGTGATGTGGGACCATGTCAAAGGCCTTGCACAAGACCAGGTAGATGACATCACTTGTGCTTCTTTTGCCAATTGATGCTGTCACTCCATCATAGAAGGCCACCAGATTGGTCCAACACGATTTGCCCTTGGTGAAGCCATACTGGCTGTCTCAGATCACCTCCACATCCCTCATGTGCCTTAACATGTCTTCCAGGAGGATCTGTTCCGTGATCTTTCCAGGCACAGGTGTGAGGCTCACCAGCCTGTAGTTCCTTTCTCCCTTTCCTATAAATGGGAGGGACGTTTCCCTTTTTCCAGTCATTGGGGACTTTGCCAGGCAGCCACGACTTCTCAGATATGATGGAGAGCGTCTCAGCAACCACATCAGCCAGCTCCTTCAGGATTGTGGGATGCATGTCATCCAGCCCCACAGACTCGTACACATTCAAGTCTCATGAGGCAGTCTTGGACTTGCTCTGCTCCTACAGTGGGAGGGATTTTGCTCAAATCCTGCCTAGATGTTTAGGGACGCAAGAGGCATGGGAAGACTGACTGCCAGTGAAGACTGAGGCAAAGACATTCTTAAGCACCTCAGTCTTCTCCATGTTGTTGCCAGTTCTGTCTTCTCATTTATCAAAGGGAGTACACTCTCTTTGCCCTTTCTCTTCTGACCAATGTACCTGAAGAATCCCTTCTTTTCACATCCCTTGCCAAGTTGAGTTTTACCTGTGCCTTTGTGTTCCTGATCCCATCTCTGCAGGTCTGGAAAGGCCTTTCCTTTCAAAACTCTTCAGATGGTGCTGTCTATTGAAAATTACTAAATAAAAGGATTTCATTAGGTAAAAGTACTAAGATTGTTTTAAGTCTTACATGGGTAAAAACAAACCCAAGATAATAATGAATCCTACCTCACTGTTTCTTCTCAATGCTAATACTGGTCAATATGATTTCTGTGTACAGCAGTTTGAGAGGGATCCACACAAAGGTATACAATTCTCTACTTGTGGCTCAGCAACACACTGCTAGATCCGAACATACACAGTGTTACTGTTCAATGCATTTTACGATGCTGCAGTCCTGTGAGCTGTTCAAGATATTTTTCAGCAAAACGGACCTTTCAAATACGAGGCACGTGGTCTCACTATCTATTTAAATGACTGCAGGTGCATCCCATGGATTCGGAGTCTTTTGGTGGTCAGCAATATCCATTTAAGTTTGTTTCTATACAAATACACAGATACAGACATGCGTATATTTACATGTGTGAATGTATCTTCTCCCAAGAACGTAAGTGAGGCATAGGCATTACACGAATCAAGACAGATGCAGAAGGCTATGGAGGGAGATAATGACAAATAACTCTAGCATACAATACTATAGCTTAAACTGTGAAGAGAGCTAGTACATTACCTAGCAAAGTAGGGAAGGAGAACACATTACCTTTTTCCAGATGGGCCAGAGGGCATACTCAGTGTTTTTGTCAAGTTAAATTTGCTATGGAGATTCTCTGCTGACTGGGATAAACTAATGCTGCGATGTCTGAAGAACTCGAAGCCACTACTTGAACTGGGTTCCTAAAGCCAAGAAAACCCAAACTTATAATCATCTGAATGAACTTGCTATGTAATAGCAAGATTAATCATAAATGGTTTGATGCACAGTATTTACTATTACCACCACAAACCTGAGTTGTTGGTGTCGCTGGAGGTGTCTCTGTTTCTCCAGAACCAATGGCTTTAAGAAATCTGATCATATGACGACAAAGATCCCACTTTCCCTGCTCTAAGGCAGTGTTAAATAGGAGAGTAGCATGTTGTCTACTAACTGCTGGAACTTCCATATTCTGCAAGTAACAGAGAATAATCAAGTAATTTGCTTTTGCCATCAAGAAATTGAAGCATTATTAAGTCAAACCACATCATGTCACATTAAAAAATAACAGAGATTAGAAGAAATCTTTCATGCTGTCATTTTTATTTTTGTAACAGTAAGCTAACTACTCACATTGCTTGATATTCCTCCCTTCCAAACTAGGCATTATCAAAGAACTTAAAATTTGTTTAACATGTGTAACTTTGCTATGACTTATTTTTTTTTTTAATAAAACAGCATTAGTAAATATAATCTCTCTTGCAATATACAGCATACCATTACCTGTAGGATAATAAGATAAGAGGCAGCTGTGTCCAAGTCCTGGGCCATTAAGCACTCTTCAAATAAGTCCTTTGGGTTTCCAACAGCAGCAAAAAGATAATTCCACAGGGCATACTCTGTTTTCCTAGCACAATGAACAACTGTTTGCAGGAAGAGGGGGAACTCTGTAATGAACTTCGCCACAGTGGGAAGCAGAGGGTCGGGAATGGGTTCCCGCGAGGTAGCTTCTTCTTCCAGCACTTCATGAAGCATCAGTTCTAGTACATGAGGAAAGTATGGTAATGTGGCACAGGAGTGAGCCAAAAGCAAGGCTTGTTCACCAAGGTTCCTAACCAAAAGCTGGCGTAAGATGTGATGGAGGTAGATCTGAGAGGTTCTCTCAACAATAGAGAAAGGAAAGAGAACCTCCAAGTGTTCTCTAGCACTGGTTTGAGTGTATAAACAGTCATAGAGCACAGTGTCATTAACAGCACCAAGAACCAAGGCATCTTCAAACAAAACAGCCAGTGGGTATATGTTGATGTGGAAAGGCAGCATGATCCGTCTTGACAGAAAGGAATGCGGCTTTCGATGATCTCTGGGAAACAGGGGAAGCCAAACTTTCATACCTGCCCCACCACAGCTGAGCCAAAGAGCTTCCAATAAGTGGCGTTTCTGTTTGTTGATCCTGCAAGTAGTCCATACATTTTCAACAGACTGGGCTAGTACTACTGGAGCACAAAAAGGCAGCTAAAAAAAAGAAAACAAGTCATCAAAAAAAATCTACCTTTCCACCTCTTTTTTTTTTTTTTTTTAAAAAAATTCCTGGACCACTCTCTTCCACAACTCCAGTCTGTGACATCTTTGAAGCCATCACAATATTCCATATAAATCTACTCACATGCTTCCTTTGATTAGGATTGTTATCCTTATCCCGTATCTGGGGGCCAGATCGATCCCTTTGCAACATGATGAGTTGTCCTGCTAAGTTCAGCATAATACTTTCAGCCTCACAAGCCTAAGGATAAAGCAGTGTTATGCAAATTACTTTCTAGTTAAAAAAAAAGAAAAAAAGAAAAAAAGATCTTTTTGCACGGATAATTTTATCCACAAGCACAATATAATCCCAGGATAAAAACAGTAAATTAACTGCACTGTCTCTGCAAAGTGAGCTCACAGCTGCTATCCATAAATTATAAGATGCTACATTTTTAGTTACCCTCCAAGACAGATTCTGCCCGGAAGGAGGACTCGTACAGAGCCCTCAGGTTCTGCTTCTCTGGTAAAAAAAAAAACCCTATCTAGCATATTCCCAGGACTTTCATTTGCTTGAAGCAGAATGCATAAACAAGGCATGTCTGAACTCCACACATTGCCTTCGTTAGCCATGTTAGAACAGGAGCTCACATGTTGCAAGATAAGCTGCTGTGCAAACTTGCAAGGCACTGCTTACCTAGCTGTAGCTATGTTAAACCAACAGCTGCTCCCTGGTAAAACTTACAGCTTTGCTCACAGGTGTCCAGAGTTGATCTGATACTTCATGAGATGGAGATGCACCTCAATAGTTTTTAATATGAATTGCATAATGCTCTGATTTAAATAATGTTTCATACAAAAATCTCAGATATGTGCTTTATTTTTTATATACACACACGTAGATGCTGGCTTCTTCACAATCAGTAGCCACAAAACTGAATTTAATAGTCGATACCTCATTCATAGTGATACAGTAAATTGCAAAACTGGAAGCTAAATAACGCTTGTATATACATGACATAAATTTATCATTCCAAAGGGAGTAACAGTAAAGAACATTTTGGAGGAATTAAATGTTTTAATTTCCTAAGTTTTTATTTCCTTTATTTTAGCTTCATACCTCTAGGCACGTCTCTAGACACACAACCTTTCAAATAACTGTTTTATTTGTTGTTTTTCTGTTTGTTTTTAACTCTGAGTAGCCTTTCTGCTCACATGAATTCATTCCATCTGTATAGAAATGACCAAGCCCATCTCAGTGCAGAAGGACTCAGAAGAATCAAGCAGAACTGAGTACCTACAGGCAGACTCATTTATACAGTTCTTGTGCAAGAGAGTGTATTCTGAAGGTTTTGTTTACTGGATTCATTCCATGCGTTTGATATTATCTAAAAATAAGAGCATCTTTTTCCAGCTAAGCCCATTAACATGGGCAAGGTACTTTAAGAAAAATCAAGCTTTGTGTTCTTATGAGTAACACCTGTATATGGTTGCTAGTATCTTACTGCAGAAACTAACAGCGGAACACGAGCAAAAAGGAGGTCAGCCACAGCGGTACAGTATCTTGAACTTAAAAGAAGCTGCAGTTACAGAAAAATAGTTTTAGTTAGGTGTATCAAGAAAGCAAAGTATTGTTTCTAAGGATCTTCATGTTAATTTTAAATCAAGTCACTGGAGCTAGTACCACGCTATGCATGAAGTCTAGTTTTAATCTGCGTGGACAGAGGGCCCGCATGGTAAATTTGCAGCATAAGGGATTAAGGTCACTAATGGGTAACAACACTGAAAAGGCTGATGTTAAATCAAGCTTACTGCTTTGTCTTAAGGACAGTATAATATTCATATTCAGTGCTAATATCAATGCTTTTATTTTGGTCACTGCCGACTTCATATTTATACAAGCAGATGGTGTCAGATTTATGCATTGTGTAAGTACTGGCTTGACCAGCTTCTACTTGGCAGTTTGGGTTGTTTAAATCTGACCTTTTAACCACTCTGTGAGAGCTGTTAAGTCTTTTCAAGACTTCATAGACAAGAGGTAAAGAAAAAAGTGAAACATCACTTTGGCACATGGACACACCCAGAACAAAAAGCACTTTATACTACAGCTAATCAAACAGTTAAGCTTTATTTATTTACACCACAGACAACAAAAAGGCAATTTTCTTTGCACTGTACTTTTCAGTGGTCTTCATTATTTCCTGGAGTTAAGACATGGCATCAACCTCACACCACAGTCACTGCTTAGCTGTTGGCCTATCTCCTGCCAACTAGTGGGAATATTATCTTATTTTATCTTAGAGTAGCAAGAAATCAACTAGAAGCAATATTATGGTGTCATACACCATCTTCTTTTTTCTGTGTGCTCTTTTGTAGTTTACCTATTACTACAGGAAAAGCACTTGCTAGTACCATGCACAGCTCTGGTTTTCAGCAGCATTTAATACACAACAGAGAAACACAATACTGTCATACTTAAGTTTAATTTTTCCTCCAAAATTCAGCCCCAAACTTTACAATGTGACAAGATGAGCTATGAAGAAGAAGTAAGAGTTTGCTTTTTCTTCATTCCAGTTCACGAAGTCTACATAACAAGCATCAGAAAAACACATGAGTAATTTTACCACACAGAACCACTGATCTATCGTTTATTTATCATTCAGGTAACTTTTGAGAATGAGGCTAACAAATCCAAGAAACAGATTCTTTTCAGTATATTCTTTGTACCTGTTGAGGCATCTTCAAGCTGATGCCAGTCTCTGTCCTCACAGATGTCAACGTAACAGACACCACAAGGAAAGGATGGGGTATGTATCGAGACATGGACACTTCTTGAAGAACTTGGACACTGGCAGTAGGGTTAAGACTGAAATAAAAGATGACTACTTAGCAATTGTTTAATAGAATTTAACATAAAATTAGTATCTTGAAGCAAACCTAACAAAAATAACCAACTTAATCACAGCAAACAATTTACTCTACAGATCAAAATGACTGTCCCTCCTTCAACCTCATGGGCCCACATAGCTACATTTCACAATGCCTACTAAAAATAAAGCCTACTAAGCAAAGCTACTCTATCTAGATGGTTTTGGGTAACAGCTGCAGCAGTGTATGAAAAACATCATCAGATACTTCAAAACAAGACTAATCACCCTCCAGGTGATGTGACCCAAAGCAATTTGGCTTTTGTTGAAAAAACATTGAAAATATTTTCCTCTGAAGGGAGCTGACAGCTTACTTTCTGCTAAAAGGTCCCTTCTTACTGGAATCAAAGATAACATACAGAAGAAAAATCACGTTTAGACACTCAAAAACTACCTGGGAATCTCTCTCTTCTCTAGGGTCCTACGCCTCTGAAAGCACCTGTCTCTTTGCTGCTACTTCTTCTGCACCAGAATAGTTCCCCCCTTAACTACACCACAATCCAAACTTTTCTTTTTTGCTAATCCACCCCTACCCCCACCAATTCCTACTTCTAATGTTAGAAACAGTTTGCACTGAGACTATTCAGATAGGTGGAGGTCCTTCAGTACCTTTTTCTTTTGTTTACACTCAATTTTCAAGTTATTACCAGGTAGAAGAAGCCACATCTAATATGTGTATTTGAATATATTCAAATGTCAAGACTCATGAACTATCACTTGCGCACAAAGATAACACTTACCCCTCTGAAATTACATTTAAAAAGTTGGTTCAACAAGCTGCCAAACAACTTCATACTACTTTAAGAATTTCACTCAGACTGAGAACAGATTTACAAGACCATTACCGCAAAAGCATTTAAATACCAATACTCACCCTTCGGGCCTTCTCTCAATACTGTAAAGGCAAATGGAACAATCTGCTCTGAACAATATCACAATGTCCCGGAAGACACTCAGTAGTAACGTGTTTGCTTGCACTTTGGTGATGTGTGCAAATGCATTGTCAAGATTAGACGTTCGCAGGTAGATTCTCAGCTACAAGGAAAACTGGCAGCGTAAGTATAGGTGCTGTTTACTAACAATTTGATAGTACTTCAACATTCAATTATATTCTTTTTATATTACACTATTGCATCTGGTTAAAGAACAATACAGCCAAATTTGAAGTACTGAACAGACATAAGGAAGGAATTTCATACATCAGTTTTAAAAAAATAGTAACTGAAGTTTTTATGCTCGTCTAACGTAAAACATTGCAAGTCTCCCTAAAAATTGTAAATTGAAACCTCAAAACAGGCTTTGTGCTAACATTTAAAAACATTACAAAATTTTCAGAACAATGAGAAGATTCACAGTCATCAGTAGAAAACAGTTTTTAATAGCAACAATAAACTTCTGCGCAAAGAATCACACATTAACTGAGAATTTTTGAAGGTGACCAGAAGTCACCCACATATCAAGTTCTTCATATTTATACTACTGCTTTAGAGCAGATTTGACATTCTAAGCAAAATTCATTAACTTCAAAGAAAAACACCTCACCTCTTCCTGGCGATCATTTAAATTATAACATGCAAGAACAATGAAGTCATTCCACCATGCTAAGCCGCCTGTTACCATCATGTTTTGCTCCTGAAAAGAAAGACAAGTAACAGATGTATATTATATACAGATACGAGGGCTGCTTTGAAAGTAATGCCTCCTATTATGTTGGCCCACAACCTCAGAGGGGGATGTTGGTGATATGGCCGCAGAGGTTGAACCTTCCCACCAATATTCCATTCCATGTTGTTGCCGTGTGACAGATGGCAGCAGAGGGGCACTCTGACCAAATGGCGTCTGGCATGGAAGTGCAGATGAAGCAAAGGTGTGGAACTGAATTTTTCCATGCAGAAAAAATGGCACCCCCTGACATTCACTGACAATTGCTGAATGTTTCTGGAGCCCAAACAGTGGATGTGAGCAGAGCGAGGTGGAGGGTGGTGCATTTCAGCAGTGGTGACAATGGGGCACTTCCTCTGGTGCAGATTTTTGAGTCTGGCATGCAGGCTCTTGATCACCGCTAGTGAAAATGCACAACTAATGGTAGTAACTGTGTTGAAAAGCAGTGTTCTGTAGCTGAGAATTTTCTCTGTTGAATAGAGTTATTGTGCTCTTTGTAGCTGTTGTAGTTTCCAAGGAAATAAACAGGAGGCACTTCCTTCAGAGCAGCCTACGTACTTACATACTCCCATACACATACGTACATTCTGTGGGTAATCTCAAAGCCAGACGTTATCTGCATAAACTTTACTAACAGTTGAAAGACAATCTAAAGATGTGAAGTTTCTGTTGTTTGAAGATAACAAAAGTACTGAAAAATAGTATGTGAAGGATAAACATCACTCTACAAAACACAGCTCTACATTTCCCTATTCTACTGGCTTTCAATTGTAAATGCTGGCCCAAAGAAGAAAGCTGAGCTTAACATCCAAAGCTGGTTCCCACACAAACTCTCAGACAAGACATACAGTAGTGTCTGACCAAACATATTTGGAAACAGTTAACAATCAGGCATGAACTATTACACCAAAACCACCATGTTTCAGTCATTTTATGAAAAAGACACGGAAAATTATCATCCGTAATCCCAAGCGTGTCTACATGTTATTTATCTTAAAAAGATGCTTTAAACGTTCTCTAAGAATCACATTCCAACAAAGACAACCTCCCAAATATATCCAAAGAAAGTTCTATAACCTCTCACCTGGGTAATATTTCCAAATAGCTTCCATTTTTTGGTGAGTAAAGAATAATGTGCAAAACCAAACTTGCCAACAACAGCTACATTCTGCCCAAGCTTGTCAATAGCTGAAAACTGGTCAAGAGAACAAACAAAAACTCAGTAGAGAAATAATCAAAATGACATATCCTATCCAGGTACATCACTATGAAGCAATGAAATGTCTCAATCAAAATTTGTCAAGTATCTTTACATTTTCTACTTTTAATGTCCAATATTTTCTTCTTCCTGTAACTTAAAATGATTTCATCTTTTAGAGCTCATCCAATCCTAAAGAACGTTATTACTTTTAAAGAAGCAAGAACGCGTTCTTAAAAATCACTCACCCTTATAGGCCAGTTGCTCTCTAGATACGTACTATGAATCTAAAAAAAACCAAAGCAAACAAAAAATTACTATACCAAGCACCAATCAAGTAGTGATCACTCTTAACATTTTTGATGTAGGGATTTTTTTATTATTATTTTTTAATTTTTTTTAACCACAACTACTTTTTTTTCCAATAACATTTCTGGATCATAAATACTAGGTTGTTTTTAATACAAGAAATATAGAAGTGCGTTAACAACAAACAACAGCTAACACAACATCACAGATTAATAATAAAAATTTGCTCTCCTCCCCTGTTAGGGGCTTCTCCTCTATCAGAACCTTCCATGGGAATGTACAAGCTTTGATAAATATGGCAGTCAGGACTTCCAGCGCTGAGATGAAATTTCTAATCCAATCAGAAAAGCCTATCAGCATGCTCAAGAGCCTTTTTACAAGAGCTCTTCACTGTGATGTGTCAAAATACATCCTGATCCTAGGTTCCTCATGTTACATCAGATGATACAAATCCAGGATTAAACTCCAGCCCTTGATCTAATACAAGGCAAGTAACTGCTTTCATTACGAAACACAGGCTGTTCTCAGAGGTATGTTGCTCCCCACAGAAATTCCCAGTTGTTCTAGTTCACTTTTCACACAGAATGAGGACTTCCCCCTCCTACCTCAGTTTCAGAGCACATAAGTGCTACCTAGCCACCTAAAGTGGAAATTCAAGTTTTCAGAACCTGACATATAAGCCTAGTGTCTCATGCTGTTTAATAATAGCAATTCATGTGAAAAACAAAATTCTGGTACATAGCTTTCTAAATAAAAAATTTTTAAGATCTCAAATATCAGTGTGGAAGACGATAAATGAGTGACAGATTAGAAGTTATTCAATTTTTCCTCTATGACAGAGAAAAAAGAATCTGTGCCATTATTACCCTTGGGAAGTAATTTCTTCTTCCCACACTTTGTATTGTGAGCTTTGAATTACCTACTTAGAAAGATGCTACTTAAGACTGCTTGAAATACAGCCAGCATCCTAAGGCTGTATTTATCAGTTGCATATACTTAAAGTAATCCACATAAACAACAAAACTAATCCCTACAGGATTTCTTGCATGTCACACTTACTCTCCTTCTCAAAGCACAGAAAAGGAATTAAACCACTCTTTCCTAGAGTCAAAAAGACATTTTGATTTTCTCATTGGAGTACAGGTTCATAGCCACAAGGTTTAGGTGGTCAATATCCCTTTATCATTTTGTAAGAAGCTCTACTCAGAGAAAACCAAGAGAAAATAAAATGGTTTCATGCCAGAGAAAAGAGGTATGGCAGAACGTGATGAGATTAGCTGCAAATTCCAGCCCTGTTAACTCTAGCAAGCACAGAACACACAGGCAACCAGTGAGAATTACCTGTACGACATGCCAATGCCGGTGTCCTAGTAAAGTGCTTAAACCCTGAGAATCTAAACTGCCATCTGAAAATGGACCTCTTTCCCTGGTAGGCTTATGTTCAGAGTATGCTGAAGTATTTCTGGGATTCTGGGCCTGTGTTGCGTCTCCACAGTTCAAATACAATCGATCTTCACCTTGCAGGAGGACTTGTTCCTGGTTACTCTATGTTTAAAAAAAATAAAATTAATCAATCTTCAACTCTGCATACTGGAAAAAAAAAAAAAAAGAAAAACAGATGACCACTGTACTAACAAATACAGTTTAAATGAAAAAAGGTATTAAGGGGGTTTTCAATCTTTGTATCACTGTATACTGGTTTTATGTTATGTGTTTATGTTTTATGTTACATTATTGCATAGCAACATTTTCAAATATTTTAAAAACTATAATAAGACAACCAATTTAACAAAGAATAACTCGAAGAACAAACAAAACCCTTACCATACAGGGGTTGACAGTGAGTGCACTCTTGATGAAATGAAACTGCAGAATACCACAATGGCGAGCTTCATTTTTTGCATCTTTTTCAGGCTTGATATTTTGAGAATTGCCATCAATCACCCACAGATGATACCCTTCTGAACCCCAGGTCTGAATATAAACAATAATTAAAGAAAAAAAAAACAACAGAAGTGTTCATTCTTAACAAGCAACACTAAGAAAAAGCTTTGTGTATGTATTTCATGGTTAGGTATAACATATGAAAAAATCATCAGCTATCCCCTCTTCCCTCAATGGAACATTTGTGTTAGGAAAACGAGTAAAGACATCTTACTTATTAAGTGTAATAAGGCTAAAGAAAACCAGTTTGCTTTTCTGAAAAGCTGTTTTACTAAAAATAATTTAAAAATTTAACAGGTATCCTCCTATTACAGTATTTTTACATTCATATTTACCATAGAACTGATCTTTAGAGGGTCCTTTTTGGTACCATCAGACTGATACCTTAAAAACAGAACAAAACAAGTTTAGGTTCGGAATTGCTTCATCAAAATAAGAAATAATCTTATATTTGTATTGTCATATGGTTCTGTATTTACCCTCATCTCTAACTATAAAGCCTAAAAGGCAAAGCAATTGTCAGGTGTCTAGAGTAAACTGAACTATGATTCCTGGGGTTAGCAAATTTCCAGTAAACACATACTGGCACTGAGGGAATTTTAATAATATTTGCCTACTAAAAACTACCATTAGGGTAATTTGCTTTTATGGACAAAAAGACCACTACAGAACTCATAAATATCATTCAATGACTCCCATAGCTAGGGAATTATAACGAAAAAAGATCAAAAATGAATTTAGTGCATTAGTTTCCAATTATCTTAATTAGAAAAATAAAGTGTTCTAACAAAACATTTTACAATTTTATTAGAGAAAGATACTCACGCAAAATCACCTCCTAAAGTACAAATAAGCTGAGCACCAAAAACACTCCATAAGGACAAGCCTCCACATTCCCAGGTCACCATAACAACACAGCTATCAGGTGACCATCTGATGAGCTTAACAGGCCCTGTTTTATTCCAAATATCTGTTCAAAAACAGACAGTAAAATACCATGTGAAAAATGTCATCTCCTTTAACTGCTCTCATCTTAAGAGTAGAAACAAACATATACAGAAATACGTAATTGATTTTTCAGTAATTCTTTGCTGCATTCATCAAAACAAATCAGTGACACATTAACAATTAACTTATTTCACACAAATGTTTGGCTTAATACAACACAAAAACGCGCAAAAACAGGCCAGAAATACACTGTGCTATGACATAATCATATAACTGTGATTCTGGTAAGATGGTAGTTCTGGGTTTTTGGTTGAAATTAATAGGCACACACATTTTCAGCTGAGGACACAATTTACCCATTTCTATGTTCCTCACTCACAAGCTTGCCATATTTCTTGCTAACCTACATGAAAAAATCTACTCGCTTTTTATTCACTGCAGCTCAGGCAGCGGATTGCTGGGTTACTCAAAAAAGCCCGTCTCTAATCTTGGGACTCCGTATGTCAGTTATTTCAAGTTAACTCCTACGCCTTTTAAACCTCTACCACATTCATCAGTTTTGACAATAATTTCCCATTTTCTTAGTAAGTAAGGGAAAAGTAATCTCAGACTACATTTGGGAGCTACTGAGACCTACAATGTTTAGAAAGGCACAACATGACAGCAGCATGGTCTGTGAGCTATAGACTTACTCCAAACCAAAACACTCACAGGAAACACATCCAAAAGTCAGTTAAAAGCAAACAGTAAAAAGAGAAAACATAAATGAGGAATTTTGTACACAATGTCACTGATGTCATCAGCGATAACACAAAACAACAAATAGTTTTTAACTAGTTAAAAAAAATTATTCTATAGCAACCAAAATGCTTGAAAATTCTAACAATAAAATTAACTCACCAGGATATTGTTTTGGTGTCAGCTCCAACTTATGAGAAAATTGCATGGCTCCAGTGGTGGTATCTATTGTATAAACCTGCACAGAGCCACTGCAAGAGATGACACGTGCTTTAGACTACAATCCATTTGAATTTCAAGATGTTAATAAAAGCTGTTATACCTTGATTTTCATACTCTTGTTTCCTCACTAACAGAACTTGTCAAGATACAAGAACAACTTGCTTACATACTTGTTCCATAGTATGTAGAACAGACAAGCTACGTCAAGTTACACTTACATACACCTTATAAATATGTTTTACAGTAACCAATACACCAAAACTATTTAATTTTCTGTAAACATACACATACACACTATCCACACATTTTTATGGCTTCCATCTGCATTACAATCCATCCGAGTAAACTCTGTTTTCACTAGGTGCTAAGGTTTCATCTGGAGTGCAGCAGTGCATACTAATATCAATGAATTACAGGAACCATTCTTCAAAGACAAATGCCAACATACTGTGTTGTTACTACAACAGTTAAGAACACTACTTCATAAGACATTTGAAGACCTAGACAATCACAATCGATATTTTTTTATATCACAAAAAAATATTTTTAAATGCACATTCTAGACCTGAAACCCTATTATATAGGAGAAAAGATCCTGAAGGAGGAGTAAATGAACAAAAAGTAGTTGTGGTGCTTCAAGTTTTAATTAATAAACACTTCCAGTTATTTAAACAGGCAACATTCTTCCCAGTCAAAACAGATCATTCTGTCAGATGGCTACAAAATGCTATTTTTGTCCAATATTATTACAATTAACTGCTTAAAATTGACTTTATAATCCTGTTTTGAAATTAACTCCAACAGCAGCATGTTTCCAATCCTTGTTGCTTGTCTAGATGCTTTTCTTCCCCGCAAAGCTGGAAAAAAGCATCAACTCCAACTTCATGCAGGCAATTATTCATTTATTTATTTAACGCCTTCCCTCCTAACTTCTTGACACAGCATACTATACTAGGAAGACTGGTTTTCATCCTTAAACTTTTGCAACACAAGTTGGTAAGAATAAATTAGTAGTTGTGTTTTACAAGGAAAACTTCCCCCCCCCATTGAACCAGTCTTACAAGACTTACTTGGCACATCCAAATGCCATTAGTCTGTATTTGTTATTCACTGCCACACAAGTTCCATCAATCACATCTTGTGCCCAAACACCATGGAGCTGCTGTAAAGAAAGTCATTCATTCAGTTTTCAGTTAAACAGTGCTTTTATTCATGATTGCCACTTTCTGCCCAACAACTACCTATGCATGTCACACAACAGATGTCACTATGAGAAAAGTTAGACTTAATTACAGGTGAAAGGTAGAAATAGCTCCTGTGATACTTTTCCACAAGAGAAATTTCCTTGTATCACTGCTCTTATAGATAATAAACAAATTGCCTGACACAGTAATAAGACCTCAGAACTATAATGACATTCTGAGACAAAAAAACAATTCGAAATTATGTCTGCTATTATTTATGCTCTCCCAGACAGGTACTACCCCTAAAAAAAATCTAGTTCAAACCATGGTATGAAATACAGTACTGCTTTTACGTTAACTCTTAAGTTTTTGTAATTTTTTTTTTTATTATTATTTCTTTGTAGCTGAACAGAATTTAAAATAGAAAGCTAAATGGAAGGCAGAGATCGGGGAGAGAATATGTATTGCAGAACATGTGCTAGAAATACTAAAGGAACTGTACCTCAGCAGTGAATCTACTTGACACTGGTGTAATGAAACCAACTCTGCCATCATTAAAAACAACAGCAAAACCATCAAGTGTGGCACAGTACTCCATATCTCTGATGTAAACATCTTCAAAGCCCAAAAATGAACCTGCTGAGAAAACATCACTAATATAAAAACATGTCAACATGGCAATAATGCAAGCCAAGAGCCTTTTGAGTTGTTTACTTAATACTTCACAGCAAAAGCTAATTGAATGGGCTACTTTGTCCACATTTACAAAAAGCACATTTTTCTCATCTCTGCTTCAAAGTAGATTGTATTTCATATTATACAACATTTCTGCAACAGTTAATGATCACCAAAAAAACCCCCAAAAAACTAACAACCCCCCCCCAAAAAAAACTACCTCGAGAAGACTGCAAGTCCACAGAAAATGGAACTGTACACAGGTTGATGGCCTTTCTTCCATTGGTCATACCATCCCAGTGAACAAGATGGAGAAATCCATCAGCAGTAGCAACAAGTAGATCCTCTAATGTGGACTGCAAACTAACAGATGTATTTGTCATTCTCTTAAAAATCTACATCTCAAATCAATGTCACAGAATTATCTATCAGCATAACAAACACATTACTGCCTTCTGCACAATCAAGTTGGGAAACTACACCAGGTTATATCTGAAACACGTAAGCCCTCTATACAGTAAGATATGAAGATTATAAAATATAGTATCTCTCTCTGTTTTATTCCAAGAATCTGAAGTGGTGAACAGGTCTGTATTGTCATAGTAATTGTTTAACTGGTACATTAACTACTTAAGATCATTTTCATATTCCTTTTGAAGAAATGTAAAACATTACAGACAAGCAATTATTCATCCATCCCAGAAAATTGCTGACATTGCATAGGCCACAAGATAATCCACAACACTTTCTGTGGTCTAAGCTCAAGAATCAAGCTGAAATTACACTTGTAATTCCCAAGAGATCTCCAAAATTCTGAAAACCATTCTTAATCTATTTGCATGTAAATAACAACCTGCAGCTTCCCAATAAAGTTTTTCCAATATTTATTTCATTTATTCTACTACCCATGTTCTCCTATGAAGCCTTTTCTCAATTTGCACTTTGTTGTTTTTCCACCCCAACCCAATGCCAGACTTAACATAAGAAGTTGGTGAAACTGTGTATACACAGAGAAGGCAATCACCACAGAAAATCTGAAGTAAACTAAATTTTTCAGGTGAAATAGGGGCAATCTGCAGATAGTAGGAGAAATCTTGAAATTCTGCCTACAGTCTTGCTCTAATGTACCTACGTCTCCATGAAATCCATACTTTTAGCCCAAGTACATACACATTTACAGTAATGTAATACTGAACATAAATTTACTATGTACCTCTACATGGCAAAATACCAGTACAGGCAAGCACAGAAAGAAAGAATTCTTGAACAGCAATTTACTTTTTACCTTACTAAGAACTTTTTCCATCCAGTTTCCCCTCCCTTTTATATCAAGTAACAGAAGAATTCTAAGCACAATTAGTGAGCATACCTTGTGATAGAAGCTTGCAGATCCAACACTTTCTTCATTTCTAGATTTAAAGAAGGAGCACATTGTTCTTCTTTATAATGTGGGGTTCCCTTTATATGTGGGCTTCCTCTAAAATATAAAAAAAAAAAAAATTGAAAGGAGATGCCAGCCAAAAGAGGTAAGAGCTATTTTTATATTTCTTACCAGTTTTCTTTCCTACATATAAGACATTCATCTACAACCTGTCTACTAACAACATAATACATGCATACGTTGTCCAGAAAACAATGCCTCCTATTTAATTCCATGGAAACTAAAACAAAGAATACAATAACACTATTTGTCAGAGCAAATTCTCAGCTACAAGACACTCTTTTTCAACAGTCATCCCATTAGCTACGCACTTTCACCAGCAATGAACAAGAGCCTGCATGCTGCCCTCCTAGAAATCTGCACCGGCGGAGGTGCCCCACTGTCGCTGTCACCACTGCTGAAACGCACCAGCACTGCCTCGCTGTGCTCACATCCACTGTTTGGTCTCCAGAAACATTCAACAATTGTTGACGAATGTCAATGGATGCAATGTTTTCTCAATGGAGGAATTCAGCTCCACACCTTCGCTACATCTGCACTTCCATGCCAGGCGCCATTTGGTCAGAGTGCCCCTCTGCTGCCATCTGTCACACGGCAACAACATGGAATGGGATATTGGTGGGAAGGTTCAACCTCTGCTGCCATACCACCAACATCCACCTCTGATCTCGTAGGCCAACAAAATAAAATAGGAGGCATTGCTTTCAGAGCACCCCTTGTAGAACATAATTCTGGAGCAAACACTGTAATCAGTCATACCTTCCTATATGCCTAGAAGGAGCACACATGCAAACTGTGACAGTGAACACTACAACATTGATTACAAATCCATTCTTTGCCAAGATGCATTTGACTGAAGAACACACAGGTTTCTTCAGCTCTTTTTGCCAGATCAGTGTTTCTATCATTAATTCCTCATAATCCAACAGGCAGACATTTATTATAATAATTCATAAGACCATTTTCATACAGTAAATTAACAATAAACCTACAACCTACCAGAAAGAGATGAAAAGAGATGTCTGAGAAGTGCTTTAAAATAGACCATTACACTTTATCACCTTCCAGATATAGAAAGCTTCTGATTTACATCTTTCCTCATTTTAGATTTCACATTTAATTATCAAACAAACTCAATATACCGTCCTTATTTGCCTAGGTTATTCAATGAGCCACGTCTTTGGTTAATTAAAAAAAAAAAAAAAAAAGGTTGACCTGTCAGAAGTATTATGATGTCATCTTGTCCCAAACTGAGCACCACAATGGTAAACAACTCAAACTATGCATCTCAAAGGCACTGAAGACACGTTAGAGTTTTGTCTAATATCATTAGTCAGAAACAAATACACACACCGATCTATGTCATCTTTACGCGGCTTTGGGCTAACCCAACAGCTTATTCTGCAGCAGGGCAGCCAATGCAACTGCTTGAAACACGACAGAAAACAAAGCAGCCACAGTTCTTGATTAAGTTTGATATCGTAACGACACCTTAATCTCTTTCCTGCCTTTCTTGATTTCAGTTGGTATCAAATGCCTTAATTCAATTACTGTTTTATAGGAAAACATAAAATTCAGACCAACTATTCTTTGATGGATACTACATCCTTTCTTAAGCAAAGCTAAAGATATATGCTAGCTAAGGTAAGAACAAAGTGACTCTTGGCAAGCTGAAGTTTGCAGACTGATATACTAACATCTTCTAAGAACAAAAGTATGGCAACCATGAAGGATTATAGAAAAAAGGAACAATTTCTGTAAGGTTAATAAATCTCATGCCCACAGATGGCACACTTGGCTAAACATTAAATTATCAAAGTGTTTGTTTTGGATTTGAAAAAAATAAATTACAAAAATCATGGAGTGTCAGGAGGCCTGAAATACAAAAGAGCTGACTAGTTAGTAACACTCCTGTTGTGGTTCTTTTTTTTTTTTTTTTTTTAAATGACAATGCATTTCTTGGAAGTTCCACCTAACTTGGCCTCACACCACCTAGAATCAGTGATTTCAAAGATTAAAAACTATAAAGATTAAATACTTCAAATCTCTGCCATTACCTGCAATGTATAATCCTGGAGACTGGAGAAAGGGACAGAAAACACCTAGCAATGCCCACGTTTGAATATACGTCTTTCAATCCACATGGACACATAGGTCCCGACAATCTGTTTCCATGACAGACCTGCAGCTCATCAAGTATCACTGAATCTTCTAACAAAAACGAGAGAAAGAGGCTGTGTACCATGCAAGTGTTATGCATTTGTAACACATCATGTAACACAACTCCTGTAACTGACAGGTACATAACCAAGTATAAACATTCTTTTTGTGGAGGACAAAACAGGAGCCAGAATGGGAACGCCGCATCTTAGAAGATGTTTCTTGCAGGAAGAGAATTTTTCATAAAGGCAGACTTTTCTTTAAACACCTTTGATAAACGTAGTTTGTAAGAGCATCTGAATGTTTTCAATTTCGTGAGCTAGTATCAGCACGTTTGTTACTGGCTGCTGGTACATCTTTTTCCAGTGAGCACTACTGTCAAGATTGAAACTCAAAAATGTCAGTATTTTAACTTATTACCTACGATTACATCAAATTCATCAATTCAAAGTAAACCCTTAGTAGGGTTGCGGAGGGAACACAGTGTTCATCCAGTCCACATCTGCATGAGTCAGCCTCACTAGTTAAGCTACTTTGACCTTTAAACAGTGAATGTGCTCTGCTGACAGAAGCAGGAAAGAATGTTTGGTCTGCATTGCCACATCAGCATCTGCTATGGTTGTATCCAACTTTTAAGTAACTCTGTTGCACAAGAATTCAGAGGAATGGACACATTCCAGTAACCAACTAGCTGCAAGTTCAAAAAAACAACTATTTCACTTCTTACCTCAGTAACAAAACATAACTAAAATAACCTTCCTGAAGTTAACGAGCTTTTGCTTGAAACAATCAAGAGGAAACTAAGTGAAAAATTAAGTGAACTGCAAGTGAAAACGTTAAGTGAAAAATCTTTTGTCTGTCTCTTATTTTCAGAGTTCAGTCTTAATTCCTGCATGTAGCTGGAGGCCTGAACAAAAATATGTTTTGATCCTTCATTCATGGATTTCAAAGATATTGGTCACATCTGTCAAGATAACTAAACCTCTGAATAGGTCTCAGAACCAAGAAAAATCTCTGACATCATTAGCGATCCAAGAAAAACCCAGACATGGAACGAGTAGGAATGCCAGGTGATTACTGGTTTTTTAAAAGTAAAATACAAGGCTTTTAGCGATGTTTCAGATACCAAACTGAAGAGCAAGATGTTTTTTTTTTTTTTATAACCACAGTCATTCCCTGTTCCATATTTCACATTATACTCAAGATGCCTATTCACGGAAAACACGGCACTATACGGTTTAACAAAATGCCTCTAAGATGTTGAAGATCTAAACAGTTGAACCTCATGAGCCACTATTAAACAAGAGTAAAGAAGAATGGTAAATATAACTCCCTCTTTTCCCAAACTCCTGATTTACTAAGCTTTTCCCACATTAACTTCTCCTGATGTTGACTTCTAACCAGACTTCCCCCAAATTAAAGAGAAGGATAAGTGAACTTCTGTAATTCTTAGAATGAAGTCACAATCCCTTGCATATATTTCATCTTGCTGGGAGAAGAACTGGCTCTGTAAATAACATTCGGACTCTGTCAGAGGAAGAAACTGCAAGATCCAACAATGACAAGATGGAGAATGGTACTAAACAGCAAAACAAGACAAACAAAAACAAACCAACCCATCAACATCATCAGTTCCCAATACTCAAATTAGAGCTACTAGAAAACATAAACTCTAAACTGGTTCATGAGTAAATAGCACAAGTCACTGAAACACACAAGGCAAAGTATTTTTTATTCTACTTTGGAACTATGAAATTCTTAACAGTTGTTGCTGAAGCAGTTTCTTCAGTAGTATATTCTGAAAAAAAGTCTTGATGTTTCAGCCATTACGAGAAACGAGCAGTTCTGAGAAAAACAGACTAAACAACGTTTGCAAATGAATTTATACCACTATCACCTCCAAATGTGACTCTTCAGTAACAAGTCACTGTCTGCCACGCTTTTATGATCAGTTCTGAAACACGTAAGACAAGTTACACTATGAGCTTTGATTTCCATGTAACCTTAATCTTCTGACCTCTAAACTCCCTATCTCGACCAGATACTGCAGCCAGCCACCAGAAGATGAAATACATCTGGCTTAATCCACAGCTATATGCACACACACAGCAAATGCCAGACAGTCAAAACTTTAGAGAGTGTATGGAAACAACTACAAAGAATGATGAAGGACACAGAAAAGTAATTCTCCATACAGTCATCTTTGCTGAAGTGAGTAGTAGTGGTCTGTGGTTTTAGAAGAATAACTTAATGAGACATTAATCAACTATTAATTTTAAAAAGCAGAAGGCGTAACAAGTTATTCCAACTTCAAAGATTTCTTGACCATATTTTAAACCTCCTGAACCACATCCTGGGGCCAACAAGTGCCTCAATATTATACAAAAATTTTTACAACTGATGTAGTTTTAAATATACATTGTCCAACCAATGCCAAAAACATTTAACAGGGAAAAATCACACTTAAGTTTACTGCAAGCTTAATTCCCAAGAAAAAATATTTTTAATATAATTAACTGTACACCTCATCATCTATCTTCGCAGAGTTTAAAGTTCAAGACATTTCTGCACACTAAAGTGCACCGAATCAGAAAAAAAAAAAAGTCCCCACTGATGAGGTAATTTATAGCACCTATAAACAACCTTGCTAAAACAAAAGAAAAAGCTTTGAAAAATGCCAAAAAGAGTAGGGCAGAAATACTCTAACTAGACATATAAGCATTAATTCAGTAACAAACTGGAATATAAACAGTAGCTTGCTCATGTTGGTTAGAACACAACACCAATTTTTAAAGCATCTTCAGGCACTTAAAAGCCTACTTTTACGTACTTGAAAGGCCTACATGCAGGCCTGATTCTAAGTTTACGCCCCCCAACTCCCATGCAGACTTTACTCAATAAGAGACAAATACATCCTCAGCATTAAATCAATGCACAATGTCTCTTCAGTTACAGATCTTGTGTTACTCTTTTTGCTAAAATGTCAAACTGAAATAATTAACGATTCAGTACAGAAGAGCCTCTACTGTGATGGTGCTGCACATCTCCTCCCTGTGAAACAATTTGTACAATACCTGTACAAATTTCTTTGGAAATTCCTCAAAAAATATTGTCACAAATTGCCACAGCTTGTAATGCTGCAAATTTACTTGTGTGCATTACCACTTCTAAGTACATCACATGTGGAGATTAATCACATTTTACCATTTTATTACCTTACCACACATACATCCTGTGTTTTATTCTGTAGTAATTTTAGTAATACAGTGGTAAGATCTGACTGAACTAATTGAAGCAGGACTTTGTACTTCACTGCAGGGAAGTATCCCAGAATGTGGGCTAATAGCCAACACTGATCCTCTTCCAAGTCTGCTATGAAGTGGAGCAAGGTTTTTAAGAGCTGGAACAGCGTTGCAGACTATTTTGCCTCAATTTAAAAAACAGTCATTGGGTTTTTTGTGTGTTTTTAGTCTAATAAATTAAACAGGATACTTTAGGTTTTCACTAAGCATTTACTCCAGGAACTAGCAAGCCTGTGCCAAATATCAACAGAGCAGGAAATATTTCTGCATCAGAACAATTTTATCTCATAATATTCCTGAAAAACTAGAATTTGGGAAACAAACAATAAAACAACTAGAAGTAACAAACAAGAACAACAAGCAGCACTAACAAGTGACTCCAACTAAAACGTAAAAAGCTTCCTTTTTCCTTTGGAAAAATACTCAGAATTCACAGCAGAATTCACCCTTACAGTATCTACTTCAGTACAGTTGAGACCAATTTAGCCTTGAAAGGTATAACATGCCTAGAACTAAAAAGAATGGCCACTCAACCACGTATTCCATGAATTCTCAGTTTCATAAGAGCTATGCCTTCAGATACTGACAGAACAAACTTGAAAGGGTTTGTGGGCACTAGCAGCAAACTACTCTAATCTTGAATTCCAGCACTTCCATTAAAACACCAAATTTCAGAACATAAAGATCATCAAAATAGATTAATAAGAAAAGCAGGAAGCCATGCCAAGTGAGCATTTTTCAACAGGAAATAAATTTTCCTAGAGTTAAATTCCTGTCTGGCTTTAAACAAACAGTAGCAAGGAAGGAAGGGGGTTTCCCACAATCTTTCTGTCCAAAATCTGTTTATTTCACATGACTAAAACATATGGGAAGGCAGAGGTGCCTGCATGCTAACCTCTGTCCCAATTCACACTTCAGCTCTTCTACTAAACCTGTGTTAATCACACCAGGAAAGAGAATTGGTCCTAAAAAAAATAAAAAAGTACCATAATTTATTAAGGTATAAACAGCAAAAGTGTTTCTGTCACTTCTCGCTTATTCCCATGCCGCTTTTTTTTTCTGATTCTGCTAACAGTTCAAATACAGGTAAGCACTTCTGTATGATCTTGCTCAATAGTCATAGATAGGAAAAACTTTATGTAAAAAGAGTTTTGAACTGGAAGGATTGTATCCTTCTCCCATAGAGACAACAGAACAGCTGGTTTTATTTTCATCAACTTTTTTGGTTCATTTCTTTAAATGAAGGCTAATCCATTGTTTGGGCATTTCAGCTACTGACCAAACTAAAGTTTGAAACAGGTAGTTGTACCAAAAACAAGCATTCCTGATAAAGCTGCAACTTTATTGCACCTACCAATGGCCTAAAGCAGAGGAATGTAAAAAAAAAAAAAAAAGAAGAAAAAGTGAAGTCAAGAAAGTGGCTGCTTATCATACATCTTATCTGTTTTTGATAGTATCATGTTTATGACAGTAAAACATGCACATTTAAATGAGCGCTAAGATGACAGGAAAATTTAAACATTTCCTAATTTTTCATCTGTATGGGAGCAAAGAAAATCACAAGCTCAACTACTCATTCAACTAGTTTTGTACCCGACACTATGAGAGAAAGTTTCAGCTAGAAACTAAAAGTATTGCACCAGGATTTTAGTGCAGCTGAGTAAGTTTCTGGTATGCACTTCCAGTGCACCATGACCTGGTTATGTTTACCTGCAGCACTTAAGAACTCAAGTTGAAGGTGTATTAAGAGAGCTTTCCTTTTATTTTATGTTTTTTCTTTTTAGTTAAAATGCTTACCACTTACGACTCAGTCAGAAATGGCTGTTTAAAGAAAGGATACTGGATAACTGGCCTCACTCTGCTTACAAAAAGTAGATTTGGCCAGATCATCAACACTAAGCTGATCCTTGTTCAGAATGCTAAGAACAAGAACAAGTCTAAACCTACAGGAGCACTGACACAAGTGGGCCTGTTAGCTGGAAACAAAACAAAACTGGTAATATTCTGCAATATCTCTTAACTTTTTGGTATGTCATGGAAGTAGCCAAAGAGAAAAATGATAGAGGGGAAAAAACTTGGAGCTACTTCAAGGTCACCACTTCCTAATGTCAGCCCTTCTATTACATTATATGAGGGCTTGCAAGCTAAGCTACTAGAATCTAGGGGAGGGAGTGTGGGCAAGTAAAGAAGGAACAGAGGCAGGTTTAGTTTCCCCATCAGGTCAGCAATCTGGACTGCCTTAAGGCACAGCTGTATAATCACTTCAGGCAACATACAGGAAGGAGCCAAGAAGAGTTGCTACAGTGGGAGAAAAAAGCAACACGACCCCTTTCAAGAACAAAGGAAGACATATACAAGTCCTTACAATGGTTTTTTTAATGGCTTCAAAGTTAACAGAACACACACAAGTATTGCAGTGAAATAGCCTCTTGGAAAACAGTCATTTGGAAAATGAGCACATCCCAAAAGAAAGTTACAGTTCTGAGTTTTTGGTTTAGTTTGTCTGTTCGTTCATCTTGGTTTGGGTTTGGTTTTTGGGTTTGTTTAACATTTGATCAACACAGGATGATAAACTATAGAGCAGAACTAGTGAAACTACTCACACACAAGGCACTGCACCTGCACAGGAAAAGAAGTTCAACTCATCATAAAAGCCTATAGAACAATGTGAAGTTAATCTCAGCAGACATAACATAAAAATGCTACTGAGTTTGTCTTTCTTTTGATATAATGCAACCAGAACTGCAGTAATTTTATGTAGATTTTCAAAACTGAGAGCTAAATATAGACAGACTACTAATCCCAGTAAATTCAGTGAGATCTTCTTAATGTTAAGTCCATGCATTAGTCTTAGGAGATCGTGAGCAACCCACCATAAATGCTGTTGGAATAAGCATCTTGTTTTTCACCTACAGAAAAAAGCACTGTATCATTCTTTTGGCTAGATATATATCTTAAAATCCTCATCATTCAAGAGAGTTCAGTTAACAAATCCTTATTCATAAAATATGCAGTTTTACATTGGCAACACAAGTCACTTACTAACATTTTTATACAAAGATTAAACCAGTTAGTCATTGACTGCTTGATAGCTGTTTTCATACCCTCCTTAACATGGCACATCTAAAGCTTTCCAAAATTTCTTTCACTCTCACTACATACTTTATACATATTTTTATATAGTTTCAGATTTTAACAATTAAAAAATATATTCCCAATAGAAAAGAGTATACTATCAATTACTGTCTACTTCTTAGCATTATGGCAGCTGCAGATATACTATCCTTTATTTATTTCAACACGTGTTTTTTCTTTTTTTTCAGCAGGTTGGGCTTCTCTGCCTCTCTCTCCCACACCCTTTTTTCTGATGACAGTAAGTCAGATGTGAAAAGTCAGTTTGTAAATTTAACACACTTAGGTCTCAGGAAAGACAAGAAACGTAATATAACTTGTCTATGTTAGTCTTAACTTTCTGGAAAACAGACAAGTATTTTGCAACAGTAAATTCGACAGCTTTGAGGGCTATTTCAGAAGCGAAAAGATGCATTATAATAGTGTCTCACACACGGTTATCCACTTAATGAAAGAAGAATTCAGTTCGAAACCATCTAATAGCTGACAAGTCATTTCTTCCAATAAATAAATACTTGTAAATGAGATTTAAAAGAAACACAAAACAAGTCTTCATAAACATTTAAGTTTTAAATGTTCATGATTCAGCAGTTATGTCTTATGAGGAAAACATTTGTGTGATATCGTTATTACCCAACACTCTTCACAGGCCTCCATCTGCAGACACCTACCCATCAACTTTGTTTCTAATTCATTCTACGAATACGCAAACCCCCCCCCCCCCCAAAGTAATTTCTAGCCAATGATAAACAAAGAGCATTTTATTACTCCTGTGAACAAATTTGATCCAATCAACAACTACAAAGTCTGCCTATTTAAATATACAAATATGCCATTAAGGTTTTAATTTCTCCTAAATATTTTTCAATTTTGACAAACCATTAGAAGTCAACGAAGTTAACCACAAAAATATCCAATATACAGTCGTATTACATTTTAACAAAGGAAATGTATTATGTAATCCACAATAAGGGAAATAATGACAGCATAACACGTTACAGCTAAAATATTTGTATATTCTTACTAAAGCATAGTTCCTATTCTTTACAAAATATAGATAATTCTCTCATTTGTTTCAAAAAAAAAAAATCTAAAATTCAACATCCACTATTTCAAATAGCATATAATAGCACAAATCTGCATATAATAGCATAGATATAATAGCATATAGTAGCATAAATATGCTATCTAGAATTTTGGGAGCTTATACAGTGGACTAAGGACTTCTGCCAGTTACTCATCAAGGTTTAAAACACACACAGGAAGAAAATGGTTTTGATCATATAATTTGCCTAAGACTTGTCTGGTCATATTTTTCCATACAGTGAAGATGCAAAGAAAGTTTACAATACTTACTTGGGATACATTGGCTCATAAAGATACTTGTCTCTTGCTGAAGGGATTTCAAAAAATAAGATGTAGCCATTTGCGGTCTGAAAGAGAAATACTGGTAAAATATACATCTGGTCTAGACGCCTGAGTATATATATGTATCTAGATGCCTGATTGTTGTCATTTCTAGATGTGTCACATATAAAGCACAAACACACACTTCTATCAAGTTTCAGACATAACAAATGGTACTTTCAAATTCTCCTGTACTACCTCTCAAAATCCACTGAATACATCACTCAGAAGGGACAAAACATGAGAAAATGCTGTTGATGTAAGCATCCAACAGAGATTTTTCTACGATTCATACAGATCTAAATACATAAAAACAGACAGCTACATCAGATAGGTGGAACCCAGTCATCTGATTCCCAAAAGGAGAAATGAACCTCTGACAATAGCAACTCGTGCTTTGAATAGGAGAGAATTAATTGTGCCTTCAGAAAGTAGAGAATTAATGTAGGAAGCTTCTAGTATAAGGTAGCACTCCCTCAGAGCAAGATCTCCAGACAACTGAACACACGCAGGCACCATACACTGGAAAGAAGCTAGGCACTGCCTCTCAGTGTTAGTCATCCAGGGAGGTTTTGAAAACTCCTCATGTCACTCAGTATCTTTAGATGCCACAACATCTTTTTAAAATCTTCCACTGTCTGAACATAAATAAATAAATTCAACTATAATCTAATGCTAAGCTATGTTTTGTCGTTCTGGGAGACTGGCTTAAAACGGCAATACTATTCAAAGAACAAATATAAATCATTTAGTTATCAGATGTTCCAGCCATGAGTAGAAGCTGATCCAGTGCTTGTAAGAATACAAGACAGGCAGCTGACCAGTAAGGCTGGCTGTTCAAAATAAATAAGTATGATTTATTTAAAGCACAAATTTATCCTTTAGGCAAACTGGCAAATGCATTTCAGTTGAACAGTATTTCCATACAAACATTTTAATACAAGCTAGGCATGCACCTAAAGCATTATTAAGAAAGATAAGCAGCACTGAAATGAATGGTTTCAAGTTGCTATACAAGGTTGGTTTCCTTTTCCGTGAACAAAGGAAGGAGTAACGCTTGCTAGCTTAGTTTATCAGTTCACAGAAATCAAGTTTTTTCCCCAGTCAAATGTTTTGTTTTATCATGAATTTCTTTCAACTTCAAAAAAAGTCAAATGTACTTAAACACAATTCTTGTCATTTAAAGCAAGTGTCTTTCACATGCAAAACTATTCAAACTATACAAGTGATCTTAAGACAGTTTGGAAATAATTGGAAGCTTTTCCATGTGCAGTAGTATGTTCAATCATTAAGTAGTTAAAAAAAACACGCTCATTTCTAACATCTTTGTAGGTTCTTTCCATTACATCATTAAATATTTAACCTGTCAGTTACCTTACACTGGAAGGAAAAGTAAAACAATACCGTGAAGTAATCTTTACACCAATGTGATATAAAGGGCCTAGATGAATCCTATTCAAAGCACAAATTGCTATTGTTATGGGTTCATTTCTGGATAGAACCTCAAATTCCATGAATAGCTGGTTGAACGTTCTGCATTGCAGCCAGATACTTGTTGCAAATTGATCGCATCCATTCAGATAGCTTTCTGCATTGCTTTAGAAATGTCTGTGCTGCAACGAAACTTACGAAGTTTCACTGCTGTCATCTGTTCCCTCATCATTCGCATTTCCGATAGTCAAAGCACAAACATTCAACGCCTTGCAAAGGATTTCACTACATGTTTTCTCATATGCCGTGGCATTTAATAAAGCTCTGCTTTAGTTACGGGAATGGATCTTGAAGGGCAGCCTGTATCAGAGGACTGCCCAAACCAGGCAAAAGTCTGGTAAGCACTGGTATTTTTCTGTGCATTGCAGCGTCTTGATACAATTCACAAGTTTATTTATTTGGTAGAATTAACTATCATGGGTGTATATACTGATCTACGCTCAGCAACAGTAGGAAAATTCCAAATACAGCATTATGAGACAAAACGTCCAAAATACCAGGGAAAAAAAGATCAGTTTAGAAAGTGACTGGGATCAAACTCCACCAAAGTCAACAACATGTGAATAGTTACAGTGAATGCAGCAGTCCAAAGCAAGACATCAGTTTAGGAATGTGCCAACAGCTTAACCTCTAGAAGATACTAGCAGTAGAAAAACCCTAGAATTTCTCAAGGACAAGTGTGAGAACTGCTTAAGCTTGTTTAACTGCCTACCATTAAAGCTGAGATATTTTATAAAGCCTGTCAGGCTAGATCAAAGTTTGCCTTCAGTACAAACAAGAATTACCTCACAGCAGATGCTACACATTGATTTTTTCCCCCCACCCCGAAACTCTGAACTCTGACAGCCAGAAAAAAAAAGCACAGTAGATCACTGATTCAGACTCCCAACTCCTCTATCCATCATTATGTCATTTAAGAAAAAAAAAAAATAACAAAGTGCTATATTTGGTAAGAACATACACAGACTTCTATTGTTTTGAAAACAAAGTACGTTTTTATTATTACATACAACAACTACAATCAAGAAATTCAAGGGCACAGGTAACAAAAGGTAAGAAACAAAATCACTTAACAGCTTTCAAATTAAGATTTTTAGCTACAGCATAGGACTTCAGTGATTAGCTTCAACAAATCTAGATCTATAAAATATTTTTTTAATTATGAGCTAGCCTTGCTATTGGTTCCTTCATTTGCACTAGACAGCTTTCTCCTTAAGGAAAAGTCGCAAAGAACAGAAAAAAATGTTTTTTCTCTTGGAAAGAAGTTCCTAGTTTCATCTGGGGACAAGGTTACCACATATCAGTGGAAATGCCTTCTTCATTAAGCCCCCCAAAACTGCTTTCCTCCGACTGTCTCTCTATAACAAGAATACCGGTATTAGTAAATGCAGTCTTACCTATTTCAACTTAAATCTCATACACATTTCAGTAGCTTATTAAAAAAAAAAACTTGCTGAGCAAAACTGGCATTATAACTTGTATAGCAAACATGTTTGACCATATTATTTGTATATATACACCCAGGAAAAGCAATATTAGCAACAGATATGAAGAATACTACAAAAATTGTAACACTTACTATTTTGTAAACTGTGAAACCATTTTGAATTTTACTTTGTGAAACTTAAGTTTACAATCTGAGAATTTAAGATATGGGAATATACCATCTGACATCATCTGCAGAAAAAGAACACTATCACAGAATCACAGAATCACAGAATTGCAGGGGTTGGAAGGGACCTCAAGAGATCATCGAGTCCAACCCCCCTGCCAGAGCAGGTTCCCTACAGCAGGTTGCACAGGTAGGCGTCCAGGCGGGTCTTGAATATCCCCAGGGAAGGAGACTCCACAACCTCCCTGGGCAGCCTGTGCCAGTGCTCCGTCACCCACACTGTGAAGAAGCCGCATGTTGGTGTGGAACTTCCTGTGCTCCAGCTTAAGGCCATTGCCCCTTGTCCTGTCCCCACTGACCACCGAAAAGAGGTTCCCCACCTCCATTTGCCTCCCGCAACTAAGATACTTATAAACATGGATCAGGTCCCCTCTCAGCCTTCTTTTCTCCAGGCTGAACAGACCCAGCTTACTGAGCCTCTCCTCATAAGGGAGATGCTCCAGGCCCTTGATCATCTTTGTGGCCCTCCGCTGGACTCTTTCCAGGAGGTCCCTGTCTTTCTTACACAGGGGAGCCCAGAACTGGATGCAGTACTCCAGCTGAGGCCTGACCAGGGCAGAGTAGAGGGGGAGGATCACCTCCCTCGACCTGCTGGCAATACTCTTTTTAATGCACCCTAGAACTATGCATTTAGCCGCAAAAAAACTTGAAAGTACAGTAACCAAATGGAGAAAACATAAAAACAGCCTGAATGTTAGTTGAACCATAAGGTCTCTTGAGTAAATGAATCCCAACATCACAGAAAAAAAAACTAATTCAATATACCAATCTATATCTCTCCTGAATTCCTGCACAAAGATGTAATGTGCTTAAGTAGTTTACTCATGATTATGTTCTGTTACAAAATTGAAGAACTCTGTTTATTCATTGTGTTACAGAAGTTTCCTTTTTGCTGCTGCAGATAACTATGAGCATTTACAACCCAAAGATATAATCTGATAATAATGAAAATATTTTATTCAGATCCTTCCAAGTGATTTAAACACTGAAAGCTAACTATCGAGAAAAGACTACCCCAGCATTACACACCAAGAAATGGCATCTCCAGAAGCTTAGTAGAGGCAGGAACTATTCCATCAACCACCTGGTATTTTCCACTATGTTAACAACATCTGATTCATTTAAAATCTACAAGATGCTACAAGCATAATTTTAAGTACAATTGATGGTTTACATGTGTCAATGAAGTCAACATACCAAACAACACAGTAGTTACTATCCGATTTGTCACTCCACATTCCCAACTTTTGATGGGTAATTGTAATTATTTCAGTATTCTGCACTTCCTCACGAGAAAACCCAACAGCCTTGATTTTAGAAGCCACAAGAAGATATACATCTAACTTAAGACCAGGTCCTAAGAGAAGACCTGGCTGAAAGTCACAAGAGATTCATACTGTATTCTGACTTTTAAAACTGCTACTTTCACCTCTTCTGTGTCTACCTTACACCTCAAATTTATTCTAAATATTGGAGCTGAAATAGTCCACTGAACTGCTGTGAGCACAGCACCAGCTATTACACATGACAAATACATTTTTTTTGATATGCAAGACAAGAGTTCATCTTTTCATTCACATTTTTACACATTTAAGACATACCTTTCTGAAATATCTGTAAATCCTATTTTTAAGCTAAATGTGCTTACGACACCTAACTCTTCAGTTATTTCCTTCGTTCACATCTTCACTCTTTGTGATCAGATTACTAAAATAATGAGGTGCTGCATTAGCCCTAGTGAACACATCTAAACATTTTAATACAAAGAACTATGGTTCATTCTCCAGAGGAAAAAAAATGTACTAAAATTACTAAAGAAAGCTTCTATCATCCCTTGGTACCATTACATTTTTGTGTAAGATAAATATTAGTTAAATGTATATACAGCCTCCAGACTTCTGCAAGGAATCTGGTAATACAAAATCCTCTTGTTATAATAATTTAACCACAAAAAAAAAGAAAAAAACCTCTACTTACTGAAACAGCTATCATGGTGCCATCAGGCCGCCACTCTGCTTGTTTATAAGGTCCAAACTGAGAAGCTGCTTTTGATAGTTCCTTGTAGCTCACGATTAATACACTGGGCTGAAGGGGAAAAAAGGCAACACAAAGATTATACCTTATGTATGTCTAGAAGAAATGGAAACTATAAACAACATTCCTTAGCAACAACATGCTTCTCTCAAAAAAGGAAGTTAAAAAATGAGTATTTGACAATGCATAACACAATGGTGCTTTTAAAGAGAATTTATGTTGAACTCTTGCCATATTGTCATTTCTCATCCCACTCTTTCAAATAAACGACACAAATAAAATACTTCATTTGCCCAGAAAAGAGTTATTACAGAGCACAAGAGTAGTTTCAAGTTAGACAAAGGGTAACTGAAGCTTAAAATGAAAAAAAGCATCTCTATTAGGTTCTTAAAATGAAAAGGACTGTCAAATTAGCCAGAATGAAAAATTCTATGTAGAATACTTGGTACAATCTGTTTGTATTGTTTCTACTAAACAGATGGACCACTGTACTAAGTAGAATGATAACCAGAAAATCTGTTTTACATCTCCTCAAGAAAAAGTCACCAGAAATTATGCAAAGAAACCACCTCTACAGTTTGCACACAACTATTGAAAATTGTGAAAAAATCTAGTTAAGCACAACAAATAAAATAAAGATCAATTAATTCTGCTTCTTTACAATGCTTAAAAATCTACTTTCACTGAACTTTTAACAGCAGAGTCACAGCTTTTGGAGAAACTGGTGATTTGAGAAACACTGGAGGCAAGCTAACAAATAAAAACAGTTGTTTGAAAAAATTACTGGTCTACAGAACAAAAGTAAACACCTTCAGTTCTTAAGGAAGGAAGAACCGAAGATTTTCTGTGGAACAAATAATAATTCTTTCACTCAAATTGCAACGTAAAGCTAGCAAAAGCTTCCCAAAATAGACAAGAAGTAGATCTGGCATTTCCCAATCTGCTGCAGAGAAAATCTAACATTCTCAGACAGTATGTTTTGCTTCTCAGTAAGGAACATCAGGTCAGGCAAAACAGAAGCCAGCACCTGCTTATGGATAGAACAGTGGGGGTGGATGTTTTAAGGATAAAAAAAATGGAGAAAAGGGGAAAAAAAGGGAAGATAACCACAAAAACGGACACAGTAATATAATCCACCAAAGATTAACCTAATTCTCCACTGTTCCTGTACCGAAAAGAGAGAAACAGAATACAACTTCTTGTTAACACAGTTAAATACACTGCATCTCCTTCCTTTCGGGTCCACCACTCATCTGCTTTGCCTCCCTTCTCACAAGAACCTTTTCCACAGGTCTCATGCTCTGAAATCTTTATGCTTCCCAACAAATACTTTCTAACATAAGAAAATGCTCTTCCCCTCTGGCCTTTTATTATTTTTTAACTGATGTCAGATTGTGACAGAATTCACAGCAGGCAGCCGAAAGTAAATGTATTTTGGATGACCAGCACTGAAACAGAGGAACTGCATTATTTATAACAGTAAGGTAGCAAAACAACTTCACAGGATAAGATGTCTAACCCAACACACACTTTTAAAATTGACTCTCTTCTATTATTAGTTGTTGTAAGATTGTTTAATGGGAATTCCCTTGTACTTTCAACTGAGAAAGATGAATTCTTTATCAACATCGAGACAAAAACAAACCCACACCACAACAAACACATGTTGAAAGTCATCTGAAACTGGTAGTTTATTTAACTCTACCTGACAGAACATACCATCTTTCCCACTTCCTTTCTTCAAGCAGTAACTATGAGCAGAGTAAATAATCTCGTAACACTGGATCATACAAAGTAGCTCTTAGCAAGACATTTGTCAAGATGTAAGAACTCTACATCAAATTCCCTCAGCTACACACGGGACATTATTGGTTCAGTTCTCTAAACACAGGCATTCCACCATGTGATGTGAATGCACATTGAGCAGACATTTAAATCCTAAACCAAGATGTGAATGTTGCTCTGAACTGGACGTTTTGCTTACCCTACATGCAGCCAACAAATCCAGCTCTGAAGTCGTCTTTTTTGTTCTCCTTACTGTAAACATAAATCCAGAGTAACCTGGATTTTAAATGCAAGTAAATTCCACAATCTGTTTGTCTGGGAAAAAGATCATTACATGCGCTGAGAGCGTGCAATGGTATCAGCAGCTGACAACACAGTATTATGCGTATTTTTTTCTTTTTAATGAAACCTTGGCCACAGTCAGCTGTCAAAACTCTTATATTCTCATTCTCTAACAATTTAGTATCATGACATCAAGATTTTACCTCATTTGGAATTAAGAGGCGATTTATTTCAAAACCACAGAAGTCTGTCTCATGAGACAAAATTTTCAATGCTGTAGTAGGCTGTAGGCACAAGACAGAAATCAAACATTCACTGCTCTGATGAGTTTACAATCTAAGCAGCAGGCTGAAAGCAAACAGAACAAAGGGCCGGTGGCACTGCGCACTGTATTTTGTCATCAGACGGCTTGCACTCCACTTTGATGGTTGAAGCTTTGCAGGTTTATAAAGTAATAATCAATTAAATGGATGGGGGGAGGGGAATTAAAAAAAGAGGACGCAAAGGTAGACCATGAAAAGCTACTCTGTAAGTAATACAGATACAACGTGCTGGTAGAAGGATTTCTCGAAGTAGGGTTAATTGTAACTATCACTCTTAAATCAGTATTAAAAAGCAGCAAAATTTTAAAATCAGTATGCATCCATCCAAGAAATACCACACGCACAACTCCCAACACCGTACACTTCAAAAAAGCTGCTGTGGAAGGACAAACGCCAAAGTGCTTCAGAGCTGCTAAGACGATGCTAAGATGAGGGCAATCACCGCCTCTCGCAAGTCAAGGTTTTCAGTTAACCCACTGCTCAAAAATGTTGCCAATACGAAAGGCCATACTCTACAGATCTTTGCTTCTCCTCAGCCCCATGAATCATCAAGTACTTAAATCTGGATTAAATGGACTCTGTGATGAAGGGCAAATTCACAGAATCTACAAACTGATCTCTGATCTTACACCAGCGAACTATTTTACGTGTCACTGCTTGGGAAGTCAGAACTCACAACTAAGGTGTTATTCTCTTCAGGCAAGTAATTCTGCAACCTCTATCTACCTGATACTAACACAGGATAAACCAAAAAACTGAAAAGGCATACCGAAAATTAACACAAGAACTTTACATTTCACATGACAAACTCATCAGTCTCACAGATATTCCTCTTTATTCTCACTACACAGCCATAAATAGCTTTATAATAGCAGCAACAGAACAACTGCCGCTCTTACTGAAGTGCAAAAAGAAAAGGCCTTCTCAGATCAGTCCCTGATGGGTGTCTGTGAGAAGTCAGCATCTCAGGGATTAAATTTCTATGGAAAAAAAAAAAAAAAAACATAACAGAAAAGGCAAGATACCTAGTTTGCACTGATGCCATTTATGTCATGTTGTCCACAGTGTGCAAACATGTATGTCATTATCAGGACATGTGTTGTCCGTTTTCCAATCAAACTTCAGATAAAAATGCTACAGAGACTGTATCTAACCCTACCTAGGAAAAGACCATATACAGTAATTCAGCAAGTTACTCTGCTCAGAGTTCTGAGACAAACACATGATCCTAAAAGCATAGTGAAAACATTTTTTTTTTAAAAAAAAGTCACCTGTAATAAAAAAAGATTGAAGAAACAAGTGCACATTTTAAAAAATAAATTTTTTCAATCTATCGCATTTATCATAAGCATTGGTGTCACGAATAACTCCTGTTATAGTGTGCCAAAACTCCAGGTTGCAAAGATCACTTCTCTAAGGGAAGCACAGTTCCCTGTTGTGTCCAATTTGTTTAAAGCATGCACCAGGAAGAATACAGAGTGACAGAACACAGACTAGTTCAGCAATCCAGGATTCTGATACTCATGCTGTCCCATACACTTTGGTGATTTCATTCAGCATCAGAACATCAAAAAAAAAGATTAAAACCAAGGGTAGATATAAATTGTAAGTTCGTAAACTCCCAGGTAGTAATGAATTATTCCTCAAAATGAAGAGTTGGGTGAGATACTTCAACTCCAGAGAGCTTGCAAAACTGGTAATGACAGGCAGAGTCATATCAGGCAGTCCAGCAATGTCTGCGAGTTTTCATTAAATATTCAAGGCCAGTACTTATTCCTGTCATTGCTATGAGTCTGCTGAGATCAAAGAAGGGAAACACCAAACTATATTTTGCAACTGTGTCATCAGGCTTTATTCTTGTCTTACTCTTCAAAGTCTGCAGTGGGAAAGCCACGCCTCTCTCACATCTCCTTCAGTTGCATACACCTTCCTCCTCAGTATCTAGAGAAAAACTAAATCCCCTAAACTGCCTCAAGTTCCTATTTCGTGAGGTAACCAAAACAATTTAAAATAAAAAGCCACTGTCATCAAAGGAGTAACGTTCCCAGTGAGCTAGCTACAATGCTCCTTTCATCCCCACACGAGCAGAAAAAAGCAGTTTTCCATCTGTTCAGCAAGCTAACTGCCCCCTAAAAGCCAGTACGAGCCACAGAAGTACAGGTCTAAGCAGGGAAGATGACGACCCTTCAGTCTGTGCAGCTGTTGAAATCACAACTTTAGCTCCCAAGTCAATCAGTTACCTCCTCTCAGCATTTCAAAACGTTTCTTTCATGAATTCAAGTTTCAGATCTCAAACATCCAAATACTTAACACTAGCAGAATAAATCATCAACAAACTTTCCAACGCTGTCAACGAAAACAGTTTAACTGGCTTCCAGCGTCAATGAATCTTCCACAGTACTGAAGCCATAAATTTCTAATGAAATATTCAAGAAAGCATCTTAGATCAGCTGTCTCCAAGCTGGGGCATATGCAAGACAATCCACTGGAGAACAAGAAAAAAAAAAGCATTTTTGTACCATTAATAAAGAAAAATTAAAAGTATTGTTTATTTCCTCTTTTTCTCATTCTTTAAGTTCTATTTTGTATTTGTATGTTTTGTAGCATACAAGTAAGTACGGTACCAGACACATATAGCTCATAAATAAATACACATATATTGGGGGAGTGTGCTCAAGCAACTCTTATCAGTACGCAACCAAACAAGTTCATCCCTGACTACTGGTCTTTGTATTGATGATCTAACCTCACTCTATAAAACAAGTTAAACAGTCTAGGACTTTTTGACTCGAAGACACCAAGAGAATTCCATCTGCTTTTATCCACATCATTTAACCCAGCTTCTAACCTTAATAACTATATGCTTTCCAACCCAGAGAACAACCTACACCTTGTGATAAGTTCTCCCTAATGTTAGGTCTAAACACACAGGAGATGAAAAGGAGCTTTGAACGTTACCACTTCACTTGAAAAATACCCAATATTGAATGTAAGTTCACAAGCCTGGAAGTATTTAAAAGGGCCCCTCGATCTTGAAAACCTCAGAACAGTTTCACCACCCTCATCACCTCATCCTTACACAGAACTTTTCATATATACTTGAGATAGTAATAAGTCTTAACAAGGACATTGGCCTGAAGGCATTTCCACTTCACAAAACTGAATTAGTTAAATCTGACCAAAACCTAGCCTCATTCCAAAGAAGATACTTCTGACCAATGATAACATTTTCTAGTATGCAAAAATTTCAGTTTGTTTCATAACAGTTCAACATATGAATAAGATTCAACCTTTAGAAAACAACAACAACAACAACCAACCTGCAATACGCTTAACAATAATGAAAAGATCCTTGTAAAGAATGTGGAACGGAAACCTTTGACTTACAGGATTTTGCTAACAATTGGGCATCCATGCAGGTGGGGAGACTGTTAACACATTTCTTTACAGTCTAAACTCAACAACTGATCAAGTCTGGCAAAGTCACCATCAAAAATACCCATTACATACTGGAACCAAACGTGTTGAGGGATTTTTCCTGACTTGTAAGTTTGCTCAGAGTGAACTCTTTTACCCTTCTGTTTCTTGTCGATTATATTGTTTGGCATTTCAAAACAAGTCCAAACTTGTAAGCTGATGAAGGCAGCGCTCAGAAACAGACCACAAAGCAAACTGCTTTCTAGTTTATAACAGGGCACATCTTGCAGAGCATTCTACAATCCTGTATTTACGTATTTTCCCAGAAAAAGGCATTCTGTTATGCTTTGTTGACAACTAAAACTAGAGACTGCACAACAGACACGTGCCAGCAGGCCGTACCCTTCACCTACACTACATGCTGTGACCACATGGTGATGTTTGCACAGGGCAGGATGGTGACTGGGCTGATACTCCCTGATGGATGGGATACACGTGGAAGCTAAAACACAGCGTCGGCACCGCGCCCAGGAGCTAATTAATAGCCATGCAGACCACAACGCAAGGCCAAGTGACGACATCTCAGCACAACTTAAAGCAAGATTTCAAGGCTATGGGCGTCATTTGATATCTTTCTATATCAGCTTTCTAAAATTGGATTTTCACTTTTCTCTGTAATCGGAGATGAACTCTGAAAAATACCTGGAGCCAGAGGTACTTATGGACAGACAGAACCTAATGAAAGCAGTATTTTAAAAGATCCAGCACCAAAACTTAAGGTCTATATTGCAGTTGTTTGTAGAGCTGTATCAAAGCAAACTGACACACAGCATTTTTTGCTAACAAACCAATTCAGAGCTAATTTAAAGCTAAGGCAAAGCCAATTTAAGGCACAGCAGTTAATGCTGATGACACTCAGTTTCAAACTGGATGTTGCTAAAGCAGCAGCTTCCATCCAAAAGCCATTCTGATTCTTATGATCAGGGCCCCTAAACATTTAAACCATAATCATAGAATCATAGAATGGTTTAGGTTGGAAGGGACCTTAGAGATCATCTTGTTCCAACCCCCCTGCTATGGGGAAGGACCACTAGACCAGGCTGCCCAAAGCCTCATCCAGCCTGGCCCTGAAAGGAAAGTTTGTGAGCTTCTAGGTTACGTAATCACATGCTACTCCAGTTCTGCCTCATAAAAATATGTGCTTCGTGTTCCTTGCTCTTTCTCCTTTATAGAAAATACGCTTTTTTATATCCAGCGCAGAACACAGCGGCCGTGGGCAGCAGTGCTGCTGTCTGTGAGCAGCCCCACGGGAGCAGCAGCCTCCGCGCGCCTCAGCCCCCGCTTCCAGGGCCCCTCCCGGGCCGGCACACTCACCCTGCAGTACCAGATGCTGAGCTGCGAAGGGGACAGCACGGCGAAGAAGGCCCTGCGCGGGTCCGTCTGGATGTGCAGCGGCCGCTCGGGGCGCTCCAGCGGGCAGCGCAGCCG
>WBMW01005333.1:569652-659553 GCA_013396635.1 Penelope pileata
GGGCGGGGCGGGGCCGGCCGCAGAGGCGCCCATTGGCCCCGACGATGGGAGCGCACGGAAGTGACGTTCAAAGGAGGTCCCGCCCCCCGGCCCCGAGGACGCCGTGTCAAGGTTCCGGGCCAAAGGCGCGCGGGGGGGCTGAGGGGGCGTTGTGCGCAGGCGCTTCAAAGTGTGGCCCTTCCCCCTCACTCGCAGGCGGTGGCGAAGAGCGCAGGCGCCTGTGGTTGGAAGCGGGAGTGAGGGGTGACGGCGTGCGGCCGTGGGGCTGGCGTTGAGGCCCGTGCTGCGGTGGTGACCCTCTGCCATAGCAGACGGTATCCTCGGAGGTCTAAAAGTACTCGGGACAGGGAGCGCAGCACTTCCAGTCAGCCAGGGGAAGGGAGTGGCTTGCTCTGCTCTGCTGCGGCCTCACCTTGAGCACTGTTTGCAGTTTGGGTGCTGCAATATAAGACATAGAACTGTTGGAGACCGTCCGGAGGAGGACTATGAAGATGGAGAAGGGTCTGGAGGGCAAGATGTGTGATGAGCGGCTGAGGTCCCTTGGTTTGTTCAGCCCAGAGCAGAGGAGGCTGAGGGGAGGCCTCATGGCGGCTTACAGCTTCCTCACGAGGGGAGAAGAGGGGCAGCGCTGAGCTCTGCTTTCTAGTGACGACAATGGGGCCTGAGGGAACGGTATGGGGCTGTGTCAGGGGAGGGTCAGGTTGGGGTAAGGAAAAGGTTCTTCACCAGAGGGTGATTGGGTGCTGGAACAGGCTGCCCAGGTGGTGGAACCACCAAGCTGCTGGAATTCAAGAAGCGTTTGGACAACGCTCTCAGAGTTTGATCTTGGGTGGTCCTGTGTGGAGCCAGGAGTTGGACTTGATCATTGTGAATCTCTTCCAACTCAGGATACTCTGCGACTCAGATGCTGGTGCTGGGAAGAGGCTCGCGTCCTGGTTCTTCCACAGGAAGAGGTGGGAGCATTTGCAGCCTTGTCCTGCTTCCGGATGTTGTCGTGGTAGCAGCTGCACACAAGAGGGGCTCCTCTGCAGCAAGCCAGCAGCTTAGAAAGTGATCATTTAGTGACAACAGAGCACCAGAGAAGACTTTTTGTAGGTGATAAAGACAGATATGGATGAGTTACTAATGCAGATGTTGACATTGAAGCTGTTTTGGGGGGCAGAGGAGTCACGCTTGCAATGTGTGTGCAAGAGTGTGGTGTTGGCACTGAGTTTCTGTCATGTGCTGACACAAGCACTTCTCCCACCAAGTGACGAGCTGCATCAAATAACTACTTCATATGAAAAAAGCAGATCTTTTTTCTCTGCGTTATCTTTAGCCAGTGCCTGTTCCCCCTAGTCTTGTTTCCAGAATTGTTCAAGTGTTTTATTCACATGTTATGGGGAGATAAGAAGCATGTGGTGAGAAGTGAAAACTGCCTGAACTTCAGGTGCACCTTTGGATATAATGAGTGAGGCTGATCTCTTGTAATTGGGGGGAAAAGAATAAAAAAAAGATGGAAGAGAACTTACAGTAAGTGTCTACACCATTGCAAGGCCATCACGTGAGTTGGAAAGATACAGCTACGTGTAGGAATAATTAGGGAAGCTTACTGATCCATTCTCTCTTTGCTTCTTTTTGCAGGTGTTCCTCTGGACTGTGGTGTACCAGAAAAGGTCAAACTGCACGCATGTTACCTAATTCCCTTCCAGAACATGGCCTGTCCCCACAGCTAAGGTCTCTTTTCTCCTAACAACTTTTCTGGTAGTGAAGTATTTGTTCTCTTGGTACGAATACCACATTCCAGCTGAAATCTGCCTGTATGTTCTAGGACGTAGGTAAAACAAATATATTAATTTTGGGAAAAAAAAAAAAAAAAAAGGAAGCAAGACATCAAGATATTTTTACACTAGATTTTTAAGTGTGCAACTTGGGAATGTCTTACTATCAAATTCCCTACTGTCAGGCAAATGCCAACATTCTTCTTGCTATAGACTTCTCTGAACCCCTTTTGGCCTGCTTTTCTGATAACGTGTTCTAAATTAGTAAATTGTATTAATATTTAGGAGTATAGCAGTATCTCATTAGATCACTTTCTAATGGTCATATTAGGAAATAAAATCCGTGAAATAAGTCCTGAAGAATAAATATGACTTCTAGAATCTTCTGGATTAATTACATTTGTTTAACCTTACTTGATGAAAGTAAAGTACAGATAAATTTATCAAAATCCATGGAAAAAAAATCAGAAGGGACCTGCATGTCTTCTGTAGTTCCACGTAGTTCCCTTAGTTAATGCTACAGCATCGTAACACACGTATGCATAACAGGCAAAAATGCTCTGGATTGTTCTGTTTGTGATGAACGATGCTGGTTGTGTGCTGAGAACAACATCAATGAAAGAAGACTACTGCTATCAGTAGCAACTACACTGTGAGGTTTTGTAACAACAACAATGTGCAAACAGTGGACTGCATTATTGCTGTTACTTTCACAGTGGAAAGGCATGGAGCGCTTAATAAAGTCAGAAATGATGATGAGGGTTCGCTGACAAACGGTGCAATGTTTCAGTTAAAAGTGCAGTCATCAAAATCTTCATGTCAATGAGAAGAATATGATATAAACCATGTCACTTTTGGTATACTGTTGTGTTCTAAATCAAGAACATATTTAGATGTCTACGATGTTAATTTTGTAGGAAGATAACAGATTTTTTTGAATATTGGGCTATTTGAACTTGGGTACAAAAACATAAGCGCGTTTCTCATTGTTGTGATATGGGAATGTTAAGTCAGAGCACCCTGGGAGGTAGAAGATGTGTAGAAATGACAAGCATGCAGATGGCCAAGCTCACAGAGCTCCTTCAACAGATCTGGCAGTGGCTACAAAGTCGCAATGACAGGATATAGCAGAGAGAATGTGATAAAAAGGCTGGACAGAATTGTGAAAGCCCTTCATACACAGAGGGCCAGTTGTCAGTTGTCACGTTCACCTAGTTGAAGATAAGACTCAATTGCTTTCAGCTGCCTACACGGTGACAGTGGTGAAGTTTTGCAAACTGAACTCTTGAGATAACTGTTTCCTGAATGGGAAGAGCTCATGCAGAGTTGAGGGAACACACAGGCTCTTTGAAATAACCTAAGCCTAGTTACACAGGTCTCACTACAAACAGGCTATTGAAAAGAAGGAAGAGGGAGGTAGATGCTGCTGATGGTTTACCCACAGTGAAAACTACCACAGTGTAGGTACTCTGCACAGCTGCCTTTATTAGACTTAGATTCCTGGCACTGAGTTGCAGCTATTGCCACAAACTGTCAGTTAGGTTGTGCAGCCAGCTCTCACCTAATGTTGCGTCTGCAGCTGTTGGTACTGTGTGTCTGCATGAACAGTTATGGGATAAAGAATAAAGAATGGAGCTATCAGAAATAGTGTATGATTAGTGGCTATTAACCTTAATTCTGTTTTTCATGTCTCTTCATTGTAGGCCCTTGTGTGGACTGGGAAGTACACAAAGTAATCTCTGACAGGATGTTAATGTGCTTGTGGCATTGGCAGTGCCCTCTGCAGGCTTTTATCTGGTAAGCAAAGGGAGCTGTAGCAAACACGCTATTTTGATTTACTCTATTTGTTCTGGTTGAGCTTGTTCTTTTTAAACGTTTTGCTAGTACGGCATCATCTGAACTTTGGAATTTTATTGCCAAGGCTGCCCAGAAACAAATACAGTGTTTTAAGTGAACATCCATCAAGCACTAAGCAAACAGTCTTGTTTCCTATCAGGTTGTGTCCTAAAAACTCTACTGCACCCAAGTCAACAGTAATTCTAGTTCTCGTGTCTCTTCCCCGTGGGAGCGTATCTCTGTCTATACTGAACTGGGTATGTCTGAAAGAAATGGGTAATCAATTTAATTTTTATTTCTTTTGGGTGAGCAACTACACTGAAAAAAAAATGAACTTTTTTATAAGGGTCTTGCGTCAGATTCAGCTAAGTTGTTAGTGGGGGAGAGCTGTCCTAATATCAGTAGAATACAGCTGCAAGTAAAACTGTTTTTTGTCACTGCCAGAGAGGGCATCAAATTTTAAGCCGTTTTCTGTTCAAGTACAGTATGAAATAAATGATTGAGATGGTTGAGGGTTTTTTTTTTTTTCTCCATTTATTATCTATCACAAAGTTAAAATATGTTCCAGTTGCAGGAAAAAAAAAGTCATATAGTATCTCATGGGAAATGACACAAAAACTGATGGCTTATCACAAGCCAACATTAATTAAATGTTAACCTATTCAACACAAACTATCAGCATAAAGACCTTTCACTAATGTAGTAAATTGCTCTTCTTTGTACTTAGCTCCTGCACATCAAACAAGGTTTTCTGATTAAAAGGCTCAGAACAATGAGGACAATTGTATGCCAAGAATTAAATACTTGTGGTCTGAGACTATACAGGGGCATCTTTGTGGTCTTTAGGAAGTCACAGAAGACCTTGTTAAAATCTTGCTAATAGTGTGTGCTATACCAGACTGTACAGTGTGAAAAATTACATAACGAGTTGGAGTTCAAGCTGCTTTTCAATCAGAATTTCATTTGCCTCAGCTGAAGACCTGGACTGGCTAAAGATGCGGTATCAGGATTAGCTGGTGATATGCATGCACATAAAATGTGTGGATACTGGCTTGTATTGTCTGAGGTGGAGGCATTCAAGGCCAGATTGGATGGGGCCCTGGGCAGCCTTATCTGGTGGGTGGCAACCCTGCCCACAGGGGGGGAGTTGAGGAACTAGATGATCTTTCAGGTCCCTTCCAACCTGAGCCATTCTGTGACGATGATTCTGTGAAAGAAGTATACGTTAGAAGAGTTCTAGAGAGTTGCTTATCTTTATCCATGTCTAGAAACATCGCTAGTGGACTACCGTGTGGTCTATCTAGAGGTTTGAGGTTTGTAAATAAACACTTGGTGGAGCTATAGATCTTGTTCTTCTGTAGTTGTAAATTAGCGTGACAACAGCAAGATAGAAGAGGAAGAGCTATTTGAACTTCTGTTTTTAGGCTACACACTAGTAGTCAGGTTTTTTTTTTAAATCACTGAACCTTGCCAAGCTTTCAGCAGTTCCTTGACAGTTAAATAAACATTTTCCTAAATGTAATCAGAGGATTTGTTTTCAGTGTTTTGATCTTAATGAAGAAGTGTTTCAGGTTCTGTAGATTATACCTGCAAAACTATAAAATGCAAAGCAGACTGGATAGAATGCTGGCAAACCAAATTACAATCTTTCGTAACAACTCTTACTTGTTTCGGTTAGTGCATTGTTTGTGAATGCCAGTTTTCCAGCTTGCATACTGCTTTGTGACTTAAGACTTATTGTAAATAAAGGATGATTGATGCAAAATATGGACTTGATGAACCCCAAATTTTTCTGCTAATCATCTTTTTGAACTGTATTGTGAAACATGCTAGAAATTGCTCTTACACAATCCTGTGACTAGCATATTTGCAGTTTTATTCGTGATGCCTAGGTCTGGGCCTGGGGTTATGCTCAGTGATCAGGGGTGGAAAATTATTGTATGTGACCTGAAATGAACTGCAAATGTGAGTGTGCATGTAAGATGTGTAAGGATACATGTTTCAGTATTAACCTTCAAACATTATTAGCAAGAGAAAAGGAACTATTATCTGTGCTTCTGGGATTGTGGTTTGCATTTACTGCAGGAATCATGGAAGGCTCTACTTTCTGTCAGTGTTGATCTGTGTGGCTGTCTGTCTATCTGTGTGTTTGCGTGGTTCAGCCTTGTTACTGGCTGGACCTAGGACCTCACTGGCCTGGTGTGGAGGACTTGGTGATGAGCAATTCCTGTGTGTTAGAAGTCCACTGGATTCAGCTTCCCTTAATATCAGGTATGGAATGTCTTCCACGTATGGAAAAACTAACTGGACTAGGATTGTTTAACACTGCGAAGAATTGAGGGGGAAATACGGTAAAATCTGTCAAACTGGATGGTGTGAATAAGGATTTGTTGTTCATTATCTCTCCCAGTGTAGTACCTGGTGAGCATCCAGTGAAGCTTGCCTTTGATAGGCATTGAACAAACAGGAGGGAATCAGGGGGGTCCACTACATAAGTAAGCGTAGGAAACACTGGTGCCGTTATGCTGCCAATGTGATGTCCTCATTTTGTGATTTTTCCATCAGAACGGTTGGTCAGTATCTAGTGTTCCTGGAAGAATAGGAAGAAAAAATCATATCAAGGAAAAAGAAAAAAAGCCATCAATCAAAATTACTGTCATGTCTGTGCCTCCTCTGTTGGGGGCGCATAATACATCATCCATGTGCAGTCCCCAACATGACAAAACTCCAGTGCTTCATCCACATTGTCCAGCGATCTCCCTTCAGTGTCTACTCAGCACATTTCAGCATGCCATGTTTGTGTACTTTAGCAAAGTAAAATTTTTATCCAGAAACCACACACAAATAATAGAGATAATTCTAATTAATCTCTGTTAAAGTGAAAAAGTGAACCTCAGTGGCTCGGAAATTCCAGATTAATTTTTAATAGATTTGCAAAATTTTATTTTCTGTTTAATTCCTCTGGTAGACACTTGAGAACTTAGAGGAAGGCAGACAGACAAAGCTGCTTTTGCAGCCTTTGCTTTTTCTGCTGAAAAAACTGTATGAGAAAAACAAGTATGCCATTACTCAGCAAAATCTGGAGAAAAGATAGATTTTTAAAAAGTGCTTGGTTCTGTGCAAATGCTGTCTTGTGCCATGTGACATTCTTGGCCTTGTGAGATTTGTCTTGTGATCCTCTTCCCTAAATGTTATAAAAGTTCTTGAAAGATCAACATCTTGTACTGCTTGCCTTCATATTCCCACAATGAACTTGGTTTCGAAATAATGTACGTTTTACTGAGACAGCAAAGAAAAATGCCGGCATTACACACAGTCGTGAACTGTGCTGCAAATGTGGCTGTAAAGATCTGAAAAGACATTTCCAGTTGTGTTCTGAAAACCTGAATTAGGGAGCTGAACACTGAGCTTAAATCAGTACAAAAACACAAGGGATGCAGAAATAAAGGACTTTGCACCAAGAATAAAACGTTATAATTTTGTTAAGGACAAAACATGAGGTGGAACCACTCTGAAATCTGCTGTTTCAGTGCATAAGTGACAGGCAAAATACAAGCTAATACTGATGTCAGTGTTAGTGGAAGTTACCACTGCTGTCTCTGTCTGGCTGGGCCTAGGTGCCATTAAAACTCCAAAACTCTGGAGCTGCATCACAAAGTCGGTATGCTGCAGAGTGCCCGCACATGGCTAATGCTCAGCAAATAAATTCTTAAAAGAAGAAGGAAAAGAACAGATTTCTCAGCTGTGTCTTGATGTTGCCTCTGTGCTTTCTGTGAGAAGGAAATGTTGGTCTGTTGGCATTTGGAAGCAGCCCTTGTGCTTGTGGGAGTTATTAATCACAGCCAGCATCCCTGGCAGAGCACAGTGGGTAGGCATCAGACAGCTGTTGTATTTATAGTTTATACCATGCTATATTGTATCGTATCTTATATATTAGTTTATTTTATATTATTTGACTAAGCCAAATAGCATAAAACATTCAGAACTGTGTATTTGTAAAGTAAAGCTTTTTGAGATGTACCAGCAAAAAAGGGATTACTGGAGACAACATGCAGACAGTGATACTCAAGCTCAGTCCATGTTAGCTGTGTGGATAAAAGTGTTACAAAATGTGTTGTGATTTTGTTTCTGCTTGTGGCTGTCGGCACATTTTGCTCAAGACAAAATTATACCTAAAGTATTCAGAGGAGGGCGGAGGAGAGGAGAGGTACCTACAGAAATGAGGACTGAGAACCATAAATCTGGCATGCAAAGAAACTTTTTCAACTTGTTGATAAATTTCTAGGGACTGCTGTCACTGTTTGAGATATGAGAGAGTTATTTGCCTCACAGCCAGGAAGGTGTTAAATAACCAAATAGCAACATAATTTGCTTACCCATTAAACAATTTCATTTTCACATCCTCAAGCTGTGTTGTAAAAGATGCTGCAGGTTTTTGGCTGTGTGCTCCCAGGTTTGGGGAGAATTAATGTCGCAGCCACCCTCTGTTACTGTCTTTTTTTAGTACTACTTGGCTTTGACCTTGCACATTGCCGTGTTTTATCCTGTAAATGATGAGATCTTCATATGACATCTTACAATTCTCCATTACTTGTTAGCTCATAGATCTTTCTGTCATACTTGAGCTGATGATACTGAGAATCACTTGGCTCCATAACATGATACCTGTATAACTTTTTAAGATCAAAGGCCTCAAGTGGGCGTGGTTGTTCCATAGGGACAGAACCAGTGTGAGGAAGGTCTCTGCCATCTGCTATTGCGTTATCAGCCCAACTGGCATTCTGATCAGCGTAAATGTGGGAAGTAGCAAAGCTGCAAAGTCATGCCGTGCAGCTGCCAGAAGCTGCCCTAAGGTGGCATTTTGTCAGAGAGGTTAAGCAAAGTCTGTCTTGAAAAAGAGAAGTATGTCCCTAAAGTGTCCCTAAAACGAATCAGCCTGCTTAGCATGAGATAAGATCTGTTAGTAGTGTTATGGGCAGCTGCACAGAGCTCAGCTATGCAGAGCTGGGACATCTAGACAACTTTTGTTTCTTGATGACTTTGATATTTTCGGGGAAAAAAGACCATGCAAGTGGGCATGGGCATCAAGTCTACTGTATTTCCGCTCAGAGTTTTCTAAATCTCTACGCAGAGATCAGGCTGTTCCTGCTTTCCTAAGAATCCAGTCTTGCTGCTGTGCAATGAAAAGCAGCTGGAGGTTAACTGACTTTTGATTTATGTTAGCAGGTGCTTATATTTGAGTGTGAATATAATAGCTTGGGGACTCATTGCTTCCCCATTGCAAAAACAAAAACAAAAAAAGCCCCAAACCCCAGCATATTTGAAAATAGTAACCTGCTGGACTTCAGTTAAATGCCACAGTTAAAGCAGAAGGAGCACAGATATTGCAGAAGTGGTTGCTCTAATAATAGCTAGCACAGATCTCCCACTCTTGTACAAAGATGATTGCTGTAAAAACTATTAATAACAAAGGTGGCTTGGTTTACACAAGGCAACAGACTCTAGAGCAGCTTGCAACACTGTGACCTCCAGTTGCCAATTTTTAGAGGAAAACAGGTGCCTTGTCCTTCTGTCCCAACCTTCCAAAAGCCAGGAGTGAAACATTTCTTTTCATGAACAAAAGCAGACTTTTAAAAGATGCTGTATCCCCATGAAACAATAACACACACACACCTGAAAGAAAAAAAAAAAAAGGGCGGGGTGTAGAAATTCAAAGAATTAAACTGAAAACACAAGCCAGATTTCCTAATTCATTGTTTATTTTAGCTCCTTGTGTCTTTCTTTTTCTTATTTAGGAGTTTAAAAGACTTTCAGTGTAGTTAGTAGTCAGAAGGAGGGTTTTAAAACAGGCTATATCTTTTTTTTTTTTTATCTCCTACACATTGTTACCACAGATAGACTAGCATGATTTGTTTCAAATGCTTTTATATCTGCTCTCCACAGAGCTTTTCTTCGTGGTCCAACTCTTAGTTCTGCAGAAAGCGAAGCTGTATTATGTCTGTGAATTTCATACAAGCATGTTAGCTGTCTGGTGCCTGCAGAATCAGAGCAGCACAGGGCAGTCACTGGGGTTTCCTCTGTGCCAGCCTTCCGCTTCATAAGGGTCTGATAGTGGGAGCAGCTGCCTAGAGAGAAGAGTTACAAGCTTACAGCAGTTGCCACGTACAACGACACGTCACCTTGTTCCTTATTTTTCCTGTGAGGCTTGTGGTTCCTAACCTGCAGCAGCACTCTGTGCTGGAGCGTTTACTTTATGACACGGCAAGATAGGAGCTGTTTCTCATAACAAGCAAGGCTTCGGTTTACATCAAAGCAGTGCACGTGTTCTTGTTCTCTTGGGAAAACCCCTGATTTAAACAAGTGTCTGGCCAGACACCAAGGGCAAAATGGTTTAGTTAAAACAGTTGTGGGGTTTTTTTTGTTTGTTTTGTTTTGTTTTGTTTTTAATAGGCATAAGCAGCCAGAGTCTTTTGGTAAGAACTCTGTAGTGGGTAACTGCAGCCTGTTAATCTTAAGGGGCTCCCTGTAGGGTGCCCCTGTTCTGTCGTCATTGTTCTTCTCCTGTGGCAGCAAATGAGCACAGGCAACACTTAGAGAGTGGGAAACAATGTCTCAAAAGTTGTAGCTCCAGGAAGACTCCAGTCCTCCCAAGTACAGACCTCACCATCTGACAGAAATGGATTGTGTGACCCTTAAAGCAGGAACACAGAACCAGGGAAGTCTGATGTCACAAGACCCAAGTCATGCAACCCCTTCCAAAAAGTTACTGAGCTCGAGCTGTAAGCAGGTTTGAGTTTTCTCTACCACTTTAAGTATAAAGCTACTTCTGAGCTTCCCTACCCTAACACTCAAGAAGCCATATCTCTATGCTATTTTAGGCAGAGCCAATTTATAACTTTATTTTTCTGCCAGTATTGCCTCTCCATCCAGATGGACTATTCTTCCTATACCCTAGGTCAGATATTTTTCTGGACAGCAATGATATCCTTCCTCTCAGTCAATAATTTGTTAGGCTATTATTGTCTCCTCTAATTTTCTCCTACATATGTTCTCTCTCTTTGTGTAAGGTCCCAGTTGATCTCTTTTTCTGTCCCACTTTGAATTCAGCTTCACTGACAGAAATAGTGTACGTGGTGTGTCCAGATACATGGTAAACAAGCAGGCAAAGCCCAGTGAGCACTGAGTACCACAAAGGGCAATGCTTAAAACTATGCAGGTAAGGAATCAGGAAACTTAATTATCTCAGTAATAATTCGTTTTGGTGTAACATATCAAGGAGTAATGTACAGCCCAGAACTAGAGCTAAGTTCCACATGCAGTTATGCTGCTATAACTGACAGGGTTTCTGAGGCACATGAATTAAAGAATGAAGCTGAAAAAGGTGAAGATCAACAAAGGACACATGACTTGTATCAGGATCCAACACAGAGAAGATGCATAGAATGAGGACCTTGACTTGAGAAAATCAGAAAATCATCAACCTTCTTGTTCACATGGGATGGTGAGCCCATCTGCCTAGTTAACTTTGCTACTTTCAGTTCCTACAGTTCTTCGCATTTTCCGTATTTGAGTCAAAAACATTTCTGCTTCTGCCCCTTAGCAGTTCTCCTGTCAGGCAAAATGCGCAAATGAATATCTGTGTTTTGTACTCTAGCCATTCTCCTGGCAGCACCAGGAACATGACGTTATGTCAGTGCCATCTGGCTTCTGTTGTAAACAGTGCCCTTGTCTGAAGCACCAGAGGATGGGCAAGGTCAGCAATGACTGACTGGGCATCTCTAAAAAAGAGATGGCTTTCAGAGTTCAAGACTGTATGGACCGGTGAGAGAAAATTTGTCATAGCCTTTGGCTTTTTTCACTTCCCTCTCTCCAGTGTGGGGTACAATTGAACAACTCATTGCCATGGGAATCATGGGAATTCCTGACCCAACCACCTTCCTCAAGCTGACGGGACTGGGGCTCTCGTCCCTTGCAGCAATTGTCATACACTCTTCCAGTTGTGGAAAACTGAACATCTTCATAGAGGTGAAGTTAGAAGCTTGTTATAAAGAAACTGAATAACACTTCATAAATGGTAAAAAAAAAAAAGGGGTAACCAAAACCGCTGATGCAGTGGTCTCTTCTGGATTTAACCTCTATTAAGTCTATGCTGATGAGACAATGTATGGAAAGGTAGAAATAGTTCCCATTTGTATCATAATAATCTTCATCCATCTCTGTGAAATTTGCACATTCAGGTAAACAATCTTCTCAGCTGGGAATACTCTAGGTTCTCTATACCAGAGTTGTCCAACCCATGGCGTGTGGGCCACATGTGGACCTGGACAGCTAGTAATGCGGCCCCACAAGATTGTAAACTTTTTACTTCATTGTGTGATTTTTAGCAGTATTTTTCAAGAGTCGATTGTGCGTAGCTCAAATGCAGACTGTGCAGGTGATGCCAGAACACCGTGGAGGGGAGGGCACAGAGCAGTGCTGACTCTGCCCCGCGCACCCACCATGCACACTCAGTCGAATTGAAACCTGTGTGTATTACCCCTTATGTGTGCTTGTGCCACTGGGCGGGTAAAACGCAGTCATTGCTGATAATAACATTTCAACTTACCTACTTGTGTGTGTGTGTCTGTAGTGCCCCATTGATGTTTGGTAAAAAGAGAGACATAAAATTAATAGAAGCCGAAGCAATTGCCACTGACAACTCATGTTTGATGAAATATGACCGCATCATGCGTCAGTAAAATTTATGCATGATAGCTTTAAAAATGGATAATGTCATGCAAATTGTCATCAAAGCTGTGAATTTCATCAAGTCCAAGGGAGTGAATCATCACCAATTCCAGGAGTTCCTTAGAGGTTATGAGGACTTCACTTTTCTGAAGGTGGGGCTAAGTTGGGGTAAAATCTAAAAAGAGTTTGTGATTTGGGAGATGAAATAAGTCATTTGTGGAATCAAAAGGCAAATCTGTGCCAGAACTTGAAGATGAAAAATGGCTCACAGATTTAGCGTTTTTGGTGGATTTGACTGCTTATTTAAATGAGTTAAGCATGTGTCTTCAAACTGAAGATCAGCTTATCTGTGCTGTGTTTCAAACAGTACCAGCGTTCAAAATGAAACATTACAGCAAGCTGAAGTTATGGTGAATAATTTTATGCATTTAGATACGTTGGCTAAACGCAGGGGAAGCATGAGATAAGTGCCCTGTAAGCATACAGAAATACAGGTTTCCTACTAACTTAGTTTTCTCATCAACTCAAGCAGCTCCATGGGCTAGGGTAGCAATATTTTGGGGTTGTCCAGAAACAATTCTCAGCAGTTCATGGCTTATGATATGAACCAGGAAATTCACTGAGCTCAGAGTGCATCATACAGCTTCAGTAGTTCTCACTCAAACTCTGTGGCCCTCTTGAAATAAAAATTGTTGACCTTCTCCTGTTCCCTCTTCCACTTAACGCCTCTACTTTCTCACTGATCACTGGCACTTCAAAGTGTATATCTCTCTTTGCTAATATCTGGCTTCTTTATTCTGCCAGATTTTACTTCAAAATTTCTTAAAATGAGGTGGAAAGAGTTATTTCTCCTTTCAGTTTTCATGTTGGTAAAGCTGTTATCAGGTTTTGATAGGGCTAGTAATTGTCTCTTCTAGGTCTGGGAAAAATGTCTTCATCCTCTCACCTGAAAAAGGCGTATTTCATACACAATTGCTGCCATCCTGCAGTACAGGGATCTTCTTGCTAACAATGTTTCTGTTGCAATTACAATTCTAAATTTTGGGATAGATTCCGCATATAATCACAGGAAGCTGTCTTCACAAGCTGAGGCTCAGATGGTCATCTTGTCCTTCTGCTTGAAAACCGGTGTGTGTGTAGGGGATACATTTAAACCCACTCTTCAGTTTATTTAATTTCTACTGCATATGGGTTATTTCCTCAAGTAATGTGGCTTGTGACACAGACTTTGCATGAAAGACTTTTCACTTCTCAGTTGGAAAAGCCCATTAAGGAAAGTGAGTTGTGAGTAAACAAACCTCAGCTGCAGAAAAAAGGCAGTAAAGATAAAGCCCAAAGGCAAGTCTATCTCAGCTTGATTAATGTTTCTTTCAGGTCAGCTTTTAGCAATGTTAGCACAGGGCACTTACCTGTATCAGCTGCTTTTTGCCATATGGCTACTCATTCAAGTTGAGTGAAGTATAGCTGTAACACAGTATTTCATCACACACCTGACAACATACTGAGGAAAACCAGGATGTCCTTTCAAACCAGATGGCAGTCCTTGATCTGGGGCTATTTTCTCAGGCCACTCTTTCATCAGAGTGTAAGCCAGCTAATCACAGAGTACAGTGAAGCTAAGTTGAACAACAAATTTACAAGGAAACATGACTTTTGGTTAAAATGGACTTCTGGAGGTCACATAGTTCAACCCCTCCAGTACATGAAGGAAAGCCAAGCTTCGGATTATATCTGTTCCAGTAACTGTGATTCTTTACAATACAGAGATGGCTTTCAAAACTTTTCTCCTTGCTGTTTTGTAAAGTAGGAGATAACTGTTTGTGGTGGCAAGCTGCACATTTCTGTTAGGGGAAATAAGAAATTCTGTAAGAAAAGATAACTGCACCATCTCTTAAGAAAGGGATGTTTTGTTCACTGGTGATCCAAATATCTAAAAGGCATGTCTGGCTGCTGCCATTTGGCCATGCTCAGAATCAGCTGATAGAGGTTTCTGGTATGCAGACATAAATCTTGTGAGACAGATGCTTCAAGTGTCCGTTAGAAATCCCTCTCCTACTCAGTCTCTCTCGAAAGATACTAACATTCTTAAAGTAAGCTGTTGCTTGCAGCCGTTTCAGCTAGTTCAGTGTTTTTAGATGGTGATAGCCGGAAAGTGAATGTGATAAAAAACAGAACGCCAGTCTTATTCTCCTCTTTGCTCCTAGTCACAGAACAAGCTGCAGCTCACAGATACTAAAAGTTATGGTAGAAAAGCCCTTACAAACCTGCTGCAAGCCCCTAAAATCTAAGATAAATAGCAAATGAGGAATGAACAGGACAATTAATCAAATACTGTATCATTCATTCCTGTGCAAAAACGGCAATCATCTCACAGTAAAACTTTGTGAAAAAAGGTCATCATTAAAATTCAGTGAGCTATCAAATGTTTTTGAGGAATGTAAACCAGAGAGTAGTGCAAACTTTCCACCGACTTTAACCTTGCTACAGTACACTAATATACTATTGCTTATGACACCTTCCTAGGTGGGACAAGTTTATTTAGGGGAATGAAGGAGGTATGTATCAGGAAAGGCAACGGAAGCGTCCCCTGCAAGGTATCCACTAGGTGAGAGTAAGTGTTAAAGTCTATCCCTATGGACTAATGCTTATATAGTATCTAGAAACTTCCCAGTGTTGTTCTAATAATATCAGCTATTTACAGCTCACTGTAAACTTCAAAACTGTAGGGAAAAGAACTCTTCAGATATTTTGTGGCCAGTTCTTTTCTATCTGAAACCTCTTACTTCAGCTGTTTCTAGATAACAGCTTGTAAAGCAGCAGCTGAAGCAGAAAGAACAGAGGCTCATCATATCACACGCTTATCATGTGCTCAATGACTTACGGTAAGAAGCAACTCATGCATTAGTTTGTATATGCTTCTAGACATCAGACAGCTGACAAGCTAACTTTCACTTGTTAAGCTGTGAGATTCATCCTGATGTACTGTTACTGTAGTTCACTGATATCCATTGAGAGCTAGTAGAAAATACACGTATGCAAACCAACACAAAATTCTGGAAATTCTTATGGGACTTACAATAAGTAGTAAAATTGCTCCTTTCATGTGAAATTAAGTGGACAGGACGTAGGATTGTTGTGCAAAGCTGAACTGCCTCTGCCTAGGGTTGTCAGTGTGTAAGTAATTGGCTCCTATTAAGAGTAAAACCAGGGTAGCATTTATTATGCCCGTGAAACGTGCAGGAAGTGCTGTCCACACATGATATTCCCTAGTCACATCAAAGCAGAATTTACTCTGTAGAGAAAGATAATAGCAGGATGACTTTCGCTGGAAAAGAAACAAAAATCTATAATGAATTTTCAAAGTGTTGTGTACTCTTTGTGTTCATCCACGTAAATTCAGTTTGAATTACTTCCCTTTTATGATTATGAGGAAAAAAATGAACCAGAAAAATGCAAAAATGAAGTCCTTCCAGGAGATAGAGCTTTCACAGCAGCTGACAGAAGGAGCTCACAATTCCCAATGGAGTACACATCTGTCATGGGGAGAAGTCACTTGACCTTATGCATTGACCCTTAAGAATTGCTAAAAACTGCAAGCTACAGCAGTCCCAAAGCTGCTATGCATTGCGTATGAAGCTAAGCACTGCTTCAAGAAGCTGCCTCTTGTCCTCTGATGTCTATCTGATTTCTCATGTCAGCAAGGACATAGCAAGCCTTGTGTGGATTTGACTCAGCTGAATCCAATGGCTACAACTTGGCATTTAAAGGCACAATACACAGATATCCAAGTTGAGGTGATGATACGGAGATACTTTTTTCCTCTTTCTCAGGCAAAATCAACATCAGTCCTCCTTTTTTAAAAAATTAGCTATCAGAGCAAAACAGGAGGGAAATAAAAGCAGTATTTCAGGTCTCCTGCAGCAGTAGGCACACGTGGTGCTGAGGTGAATAGCTGCAAGTGTCAAAGTGTCACTGCAGAGACAGCTTCCATTGATATCTAAAGTGCTGTGAAAAAAACCTTAATGTTACTGATAAGATGGTTTTTGGTGAAGCGTACAGTGCTCTTCAAAGGGCAACATAATGTCAGAAACAGTTTCCATGTAAACACCTCTCTTTAATCTTTTTTTTTTATATATAGTATATTACATAGCATATAATATGTTATGTATAGTGTTATATATAATGATATAATCTTGTTATATTTCCCACACTACATCCTTATCTCTAAATTAGAGAGATATTGATTTGGAGGGTGGACTATTCCATGGATAAGGCATTGGTTGGATGGTCATAGCCAGAGGGTTGTAGTCAATGGCTCTATGTCCAGTCCTATGGCCGGTCATGAGTGGTGTCCCCCAGGGGTCCATCTTGGGACTGATGCTCTTCAACTTTATCAACAACATAGGCAGTGGGATTGAGTGTACCCTCAGCAAGTTTTCTGATGACACCAAGCTGAGTGGTGCAGTTGACACAACAGAAGGAAGGGATGCCATCCGGAGGACCTTAGACAAGCTTAAGTCTTGGGCCCATAAAAACCTAATGAGGTTCAACAAGGTCAAGTGCAAGGTGTTGCACTTGGGTCAGGGCAATCCCAGATATGTGTACAGACTCGGAGAACTCCTTGTGAGCAGCCCTGTGGAGGACTTAGGGGTCTTGGTAGGTGAAAAGCTGAATGTGAGTCAGCAGTGCGCTCTTGCAGCCTGGAAGGCCAACAGTATCCTGGGCTGCATCAAAAGAGGGGTGGCCAGCAGGGAGAAGGAGGGGATTGCTCCCCTCTGCTCTGCCCTTGTGAGGCCTCATCTGGAGTACTGTGTCCAGGGTTGGGGCACAAGAAAGATGTGGAGCTGTTGGAGTGAGTCCAGAGGAGGGCCACAGAGATGATCAGAGGACTGGAGCACCTCCCCTATGAAGACAAGCTGAGGGAGCCGGGCTTGTTTAGCTTGGAGAGGAGAAGATTCAGGGGAGACATTGTTGTGGCCTTCCAATACATAAAATAAGTTCATAAACAGAAGTGAGGCCAACTTTTTACATGGGCATACAGTGTTAGGATGAAAGGAAATATATTTAAACTAAAAAAGGGGAGATTTAGTTTAGATGTTAGGAAGAAATCCTTAACCCAGAGAATGGTGAGGCACTGGCACAGCTGCCCAGAGAAGCTGTGGATGCCCCATCCCTGGAGGTGCTCAAGGCCAGGTTGGATGGGCCCTGGGCAGCCTGACCTGGTGGGTGGCAGCCCTGCCTGTGGCAGGGGGTTGGAACTGGATGATCTTTAATGTTCCTTCTAACAAAAAACATTCTATGATTCTGTGATTCTATGACTCTATGACTGTCTTTGGAGAAAACACAGCTCACCAGAGCCAGTGCTCTTTGAAAACAACGTGCCAAATCCAACTCAATGCCCTTGCTTCCCTATGTGGTAACTACCTAAGAGGCAAAACTATTGTTTTCTGCTGTGCATGTATGCAGCATGTTCAGAGTTAAAGCATTTATAGGCATTCCTGCAATGAGAAGTAAAACAGCTAAGTGCCTGGAATGGATAAGACTCATCTCTTCCTCAGAGAAAAGCTAAAATTACTTTTTTAACATGATCAGCAGAGAAATCAGGCTGAACTTCATTTTCACTTTTGCTTCTAAATTCCTCCTAAAGAAAATTCAGTTGCATAATAAGCTGAAATGTATAGAATTATAGAATCATAGAATGGTTCAGGTTGGAAGGGACCTTAGAGATCATCTTGTTCCAACCCCCCTGCCATGGGCAAGGACACCTCCCACTAGACCAGGTTACTTAAAGCCCCATCCAGCCTGGCTTTGAATACTCCCAGGGAGGGGGCATCAACGACTTCTCTGGGCAACCTGTTCCAGTGTCTCACCACCCTCACAGGGAAGAATTTCCTCCTTATATCTAGTCTAAATCTACCCTCTTCCAGTTTATAACCATTACCCCTTGTTCTGTCATTATCTATCCTTGTAAAAAGCCCCTCCCCAGCTTTCCTGTAGGCCCCCTTCAGGTCCTGGAAGGCTGCTATCAGGTCCCCCCGCAGCCTTCTCTTCTCCAGGCTGAAGAGTCCCAACTCTTTCAGCCTGTCCTCGTAGGGGAGGTGCTCCAGCCCTCTGATCATCCTCGTGGCCCTCCTCTGGACCCGCTCCAACAGCTCCACATCCTTCTTGTGTTGGGGGCCCCAGAACTGGACACAATACTCCAGGTGAGGTCTCACGAGAGCAGAGTAGAGGGGCAGAATCACCTCCCTCGACCTGCTGGCCACGCTTCTCTTGATGCAGCCCAGGATGNCCATTCGGACACTGAGCCATTGACCGCCACTCTCTGAGTGCGGCCATCCAGCCAGCTCCTTATCCAGCGAGTAAAACTTCTTTATTTTAATGTAGCTACGGCATCACAGTTTGTGCTTTTTCACCTGGCTTACCTATAAAGTTTTGCACAGACATCTCTGTTATAATGTTGATTTACTGTGCTTGAGATTTTTTGGTTGTTGTTGTTTGGTTGGTTTTGGTTTCATTTTTGTTTTTGGTTTAGCTGTACTTTAACTTTGACCTCTCATTAGTTTTGTGAAATGCTCATGGCTACTTGTGGTAATTTCCAGCTTAATGTTTTGGAAAGTTTGGAAATGAGATACAGGTATGTAATGGTCATGAAAGATGTTTAGACATAGGGCAGCATATATAGCTTTTATTCAAATTCCCACAGGACATTTGAATCCAAGCAACATTCATGATACTGTACCAGTTAATAAAGGCACTCTAAAATTCATTGAGCGACAGTAGGTACAAAAGTTAAAGTGAATCATAAGAACTCAGAAAACCTTCTTCCAATGGTAAACCACATTTAGTGACAGCATAGTTCTCTGTAACTTCAAAATGCTGTATCTGGAGAAGCACAACTGTCCATTGCTGTAGTGCCAACAAACCCACACGAGTTCACTCTTCATGGGAAGTTGGTGTGATAACATTCCTCTGAAGTTCTCAAAAACAGATAAAAAAAAAAAAAAAAGTGCAAATTCCTGCATGTGAGATGAAGAATTTTCACAGGCTCACACTCCTGCTGTCTCCAGGAAATTGGACAGTTGACAAGTATAAAGCCTCCGTTTGAGAGCTATAGTAATCTCCTTAAAGAAACAAAAAGGAAAAGCATTATTTTAAAAACGTACAATCATCACTTAATGAGATAACTGAGAGATAAACACCCAGAGCCCTATCTTTGTTACATGTAAGTTTCTCTGGTTGTGCTGAAGCACAGTGTCTCCTTAAAGCTGCCATTAACTTCAATGACATCCTGCTGCAAACCTTCCAGAGGAAAGAGCTTTCTCTTACGTATGATGCAAATTCTGAAATTTCTATTATATTCCATGCAAATGAAATAACAAAACTGCAATCTGGTTAGATATCATCCACAGGAATGCTTGTTAGTAGAATTTGTTTGGCTGAAGAAATGTTTGCAGGACTGGGACTTCAGTGATGGTGTTCTGCATCCTCAGTAGTGGTACAGCTCAAGCTGTAAGTTGAAGTGATATCGTGAGCAATCCTTATTCCTGTAACCAGGGCCATGTGGGTCATTTCCAAGGCTCTCTGGTAAAGTATCTGTGGCTTTTGTGCATCAACTACATAGTCATCATGGAAAAAAGGTTCTTTCCAATGTTTCTTAAAAATGTAGGCTGCTGAGAAATATAAATGTTTGTGCAACATGCAGTAAGTCATATGACAAGTATTTTCGGTCATTAAAATGAAGAAGTAAAACAAAACCACAGGAAGGAGCTACCTCTCCTTTAATTTCTTCATTTTGATAAGTGCAAAGAGGAGGCTAATGCCTACAAAGCAAAAAAAAAATCCTACAACAGTAGTAGGAAAAGCCATGGAAAGCCTGGCTGTGTTCAGACAATGTATGCTTGGAATTGTGTCCAGACATGCACCCGAGCTGTCCTCCAAAACGCTGCTTGCCTCGAGCTTTCATTCATTTGCACACGGCATAATTTCCCTGCAGTTTCACACCATCACACAGAAAGTGAGACACTTTAGTTAGCGTTTAACTTCAGTGAGTCGTGATTTGTGACAGGTGAAAGTGATTTTCTGAAAGTGTCATTTTGCGAGCGATATCTCCTGATGCTGTCAGGCGGGATGGCTGGGGGGGAAAGGCACATACCGCTGTCTGAGGTCAAGTGGGAGTCAGTGGAGATCTCATTCCCCGCCCCCAAACCCCAGGTTTTATTTCTGCTACAGAAGTGACTTTTTGATGCACTTTTTAGTAGTGGGAAACAGGGGTGGCTTCTCCTGTAAATCCTCTCCTTGGAAAAGCCCAAAGCTGTCTATGTGTCCAGAAACTGCTCCATGTTATTTCCTCAGGCCCTCTGTCAGATGTGTTCATGGTTTTGCTCCAGTTTTGCTCCATGCAGTGCAGTGGGGGAGTTGGTTGTCTTCCTGGAGTACTCTCAGGGATTGCCTCGATAGGCTGCTTGGGCACCAGGGAATTGCAGCTGTACCCGATATAACCGTACCTGATGCTGACCACAGCCTCTCTCCTGACAATGCTTTAACCTATCAGACTTCTATTTGTAGGTAAAAAAAGTAATTTATATATGTAGGTGTTCTAAGAGCTTTATCTTGCTTTACAGTTTTCTAGGTCTTCTTTTTATTTCCCCGTTCAATTTTAGTACAGGACAGCCACATGCATCGTAATGTTTTTAGGCATTGCATTCACTTTGCAACGTAGTAATTTCTAGGTGCCCAGGAAAGTCATGTATTCATTAGACGAGAAGGATCTTGGTAGACCATCTAATGCTCTGGAGAAATCAGGTGTTATTTGTTCTACTGCCAAAATTTGTGGCCTGAGCCAAAAGCATAAAGACAATTACGTCAAAAAGCTGTATGCCTTCTAAAACAACCAGTTTTCCCTGTGTATCCTACCCAGATGAGGCTGCTAGAACTGCAGTTAGTGTACAGGTGTGTGGAGAGACTTGTAAGGGAAGAAAAGCTGCAAGCATCAGCATTAAAAAAAAATCATGACTTACTGTTCTCATCCGTCAGGTTAGGGTTTGGTTTTCCTTTCCTGTCTGTTAAAGCAAATGTAGACAAATTTAACTTAAACATCTCAAGTTTTGGAAGAAAAAGTATAATTCAATAAACTTTTGTATTAAACAGAGCTTAAAATGCATTTAAGTTTTCATTATACATTCATACCAAATATACAGACTTCTCTGCAGTTCTTTTCATTTACGCATTCTGAATGAAATTCTGAAGACCTTAATAACAAAACTTGTCTCAGTCTCAATTTGTTGCGGCAGTTATATTGCCTGAGTTTATTGGAGTCTATTCACATGCAAGAAAAGACTAGAAGAATAGCCTGTTTGCAGGATTACTTTTTGAGTATTGAACTTTCAAGCCAGGAGATAAACATCCAGTGGAGCAGTAGAACAGCGTACCATCTTAGCTAGACAGCCTTAATGAAGGCCGTAAATAAAAGCTATATGTCAAATGTTGTAGCTACAGTGACTTTGTAGCTGAGATGAATGACAGCAAGATAAAGGCTCCAAGGAGAGCAAATATGTTAAGTCTGTTCACATGAATGAATAAAAGTACCAACAATCTATGCTTTTATAGCTCTCCCTACCCAAGCCAAAACTTGCTTGTGTCCTTTACAGAGCTATTGATGGTCAGAGAAAAAGTGCACTCACGCACCTGCTCACCTGAATAAAAGGTGAGAAGAGTAAAGGCCAACTCAAACAAAGCAAGATCTCTTTTTAGAACAGAGTTTCTCTAGAAATAAAATGTTATCAAAGAGTCAAATAAGGATGCCTGGGGTTATTAAAACTTCCAGTATGCCATTCACAGGAAAAATAAATAGAAGAAAAATCTGCTATCTGAAGTAAAATGTACCTTTTTTAGCATGGCAATTCTTGAATGACTTTCTCTTTAGAAAGATTATTAATGCAAAGAGAAGGACCAGTACCATCACACATGTGGCGACAATAAATAAGATCAGGGGTTTTTGTCCACTATACTGTGTACTTCTTAAAGCTGTCAAGGAAAAAAAGAAAACAAGCAAACAAAACATCAACAACAAAAAAGGAAAAGAAAGTAGTTGAGTAACTTATAAAACAAGCAAAGTTTATAAACTTATCAGTTCTGATTCTCTAAAGTCTTGCTCTGAACTGCACTTAATTCTTAACATTCACCAGTGCAGTGTTTTACATTCTATGGATACTTTTTTCTGCAATATTACTCTAAGAATCTTTCCAATACATGGGTCAACTCTCTCATTTTCATGCCATTTGAGCAAGCAGTACTGCAACTTACCTGTATCCCATAAGAACAATTCACTAGAAGTTTAAATCAGGGATGATACCCACAAAGATTTAAGAATTTCTACCATTCTGGCAGCAAAATACTGAGAGCTACTCTGAAATTAAACTGCACCAGAAAACAACAGGTTGGCTTTTTGGGGTGTGAGCTAATCTAGGCTTCAAAGACATTAATAGCACTGACTTGTTTCTTTTTGAGAGGATCAGTATTACATTGCTATCTAGAACCAAATTCTGGTGACAGATAATAGGACATGATGTATGTACTAAAGCACACAACCGTTTTCTACTCTCCCTCCCTCTCTCTCTCTCTCTCATACAAGTTCAAGGTGATATGAACCTAAAGGGGAAAGTTGAGCTGAAGTTTTTTCATTCAGTTCTTTATTCCAGAACACGCAGCTGTAGTTCTCATTCCTGTTTAGCTTGAATATCAGGATGCTGGTGACATTGTAGAGGCCATCTGCAGTCAGTGTGTAGGTGGTATTTGCAGACCCGGTGAGATTGAAGTTCTTGTTTTGCCAGAATACCTCTGCCAGAGGAAAGCCTTCTGACTGGCATATAAAAATAAACTTGTCTTCATCCCATTTTCTCATGATCTGTGTGTTTATTATCTTGTAGGATGCTGCATAAGAACAGGCAAAGTTATGGAATGATAGTCACTTTCCCATTTCCCTCCTTCCCCTTATTACATCTGTGGCTTTATCTGAGGTATGCTTATTTGAAATGATTAAGGAAGGTTTGTAGAGCAACTCAGTAGTGTTAGTTCAATCCTTCTCAGGCCCACAATCATAGAATCACAGAATGGCTCAGGTTGGAAGGGACCTTAGAGATCATCTTGTTCCAACCCCCCTGCCATGGGCAAGGACACCTCCCACTAGACCAGGTTACTTAAAGCCCCATCCAGCCTGGCTTTGAATACTCCCAGGGAGGGGGCATCAACGACTTCTCTGGGCAACCTGTTCCAGTGTCTCACCACCCTCACAGTGAAGAATTTCTTCCTTAGATCTAGTCTAAATCTACCCTCTTCCAGTTTGTAACCATTACCCCTTGTCACAGAGCTTACTTCACTACTCTATCCAAGGCAGTAGTTAATGCTGCATTTGTAATTCATCGGTGCAGAGGAAATAAATTAAATCTCATGAAGACCTATATTGATATTGAATACACAAAATAGTAGTTACGTTGCAAGATAAATAATTCAGGCCACTTCAAGAAAAAGGCTGGTTTTAATGTTTGTATTACCATGCTTTATAAACAAGCATGGTACTTTCATCGTATTAGAAGAAAAAGAACATAGAATTTCCTTAAGAGCAGTTCAGAGGGACCAAAGTAGCCTTTAAAAATGACTTTGTTAATTTTTGCATTTGATGAAGTTTGATATTGAAATGCCTGAATGGGAAATGAATGCTGCCTTGTATCACACAGACATACGGCCATTAGTGGGAAACACCAGACGTCTTTCGAAGTACTGCTCTGCCGTGCTATCAAGTCATGTATGCGTTTATTGCTAATGCCCATTTGGCTTTGATGAACTCAGAAAATCACGTCCTTGCTTGAGGAGCTGGAGTCATTGGGGAAATTCCCAGCCTTCTGAATAATTGCAGCAGGGTAAATTAAATTCCATCAGAGAAATGCTTGGGAATGACCCTGCAGGGCAGTGGAGTGGGGGCACCACAGAAGAGAGTGCTAGTAGAAGATGGAGGGTCCCCCAGAGAAACTCAGCTGCTGTTGAACCGAAGGCCAGCTGGCACTGAGACTATTGCTTTGGTAGCCCTGGGGACTGAGTACAGGGGCTTGGGAAGAGACTTAGCCATGGATTCCCACCAATTCACAAATTCCTACTTGTCTCTAGGATTTTAGTCAAGACATCTCAGTGAATAAGCACTCGTTCCTTCAGCCACTGACCTTTTACTTCCAAAGTAATGTACTTGTAGTCAGCGCCCTGGTAGTCAATGAGACAAAGGTATGATCCCGCATCTGTGATCTTGACACTGGTGATCTGAAGGATAGCTCGTCCTGATTTCAGTTCGTTGTGTAACAGTGCTGCTCTTCCCATGTAATCGTGATGTTGGGATGGAGGGAGTGCCTTCCCTCTGCGCAGTGTGTACACATCTCTCGATTCCAGCTGACCTTGCCTCTTCTGCTCCCAGACAACGCTTAGGAGTCCCAGGTTCAATGAGCTGTTCACAGGGAATCTGCATTCCATGGTCACATTGCTCCCATACTCTGCAACATATAGCTGCTGAGGAACTTCAACTGTAAATAAAGCTGTGGTGGGAAAAGAAAGCAAGTGTTCTTTGCTGGGCTAAAATAGCAATTTTCTTTAAGCTTGGTCAACCATTCTTCGTACGGTCATGTTATTGGCTTGACTCTGGGTTTTAAGCATCTTTTTCCTATTCACTCCAGCATTTTTACCATGTCAGTACCATCTATAGAAAATCATCTCTACTCTGTATTGCGTACAGAGTTTGAAAGATAAGGATGAGACAAGCAATTTTTTTTTCACATTTTAAAAATAGCTTAAGGCTGAGCCTGTGATTACGTAGGGAGTACTGGTCTGAAACTATGATTGTATCTTATATGTCCTAGGTTTCTTGTAAAAGCAACAATTAATTGTGGAAATACTAAGGCTAATTTTGTTCTTCTTTAAAAGGTGAAAATCCACTTTAACTCCTGTGAAGCACATGGATTTGCACTAAATAAGTTTGTGTGACTGGTAAGATTTGCTATGCAGCAGCTGTGGTCTTCTGCAAGCATGGGACCACGTGAGTGTCCTTGGTTCCATGTGACCTCAGAAATACATAACACTATTATGGAAAGTATGTCAAAACAATCTTCTTAGCTGTTCACCAAATCTGAAATTCATATTGTTAAGAATACTTAACCGTTTTACAGTGTGCTTGATAAAGGAAAGCTGTTTACGATCCATCATTCAATACACCTTGTTACTGTTTTCTTTACTGGATTTACCACATATTGGTATTTTTAATTCAGAAGCACTTGAAGATATTGACAGCAACATTTGAAAGGGAAGTTCATGTAACTGTTCATGAATTTTTCTTATTACTATTTCATGTGTTTGTGAAATACTTGCAGGGAAATTTTCAATTCCTATTGGCAATGTTTATTTATTCATTTGAATGCAACTGTAGTGACAGAAAAATATGAAAAAGTGCCTAGTCATTCCCGTTTATTATATCTATTATTTGTTATTTTTTTAGTCAGTACAGAATGTATGGTTTCACTAACTTGAGATAAGTAAAATAAGGAATATACATTGCTGAAAGTTGTACTTGACACTGGCTAATTAGGAAAAATAGAGAGGAAGACTTATCCCTAGCAACTGTAATCATCTGGTATTTTTAAATGAATGCGAAATGTGCTGATGGCCTGGAGGTCTGAGCTGGCCCTCACTGCTCACAGCTGGCCTCAGACTGGGAACCTGCAACTCTCTCCTGGCAGTTCCCCATTTTGTACTGCCACATCACAAGGAATCCCATTCTTCTCCCTCTGCAAATTCCTTTCTGCACAGTGACCACCCAGGGGCCAGGTACAGACTTATTGCAATAGGTGCTCCTCACCTGCTTTCCTGCCCCCATGTCCTCCTTGAGGGAATTAGCCATGCTGCTTCTGCTACAGGGAGGGACAGAAGGGTGCACACGGTTGTACTTCAGTATGTCTTACACCGAGGTTGTTCTAGTTTACCATTGGCCTATGGTGTTTTCTTTCTCTCTCATAGCCATGCCTGGTAATTCAGGCCACCTCCGGTGTCAACACATGGTGCTTTCAAGAAGCACGATGGTGGAAAAGGATGGACACCTGTCCTTGTGCTTGATGCTTACACAACGCCTTCTGTAAGACGTTGCAAGGCGGAGGCTTGGACATCATCAGCCGTTCATGGAAGGAAGCATTCATGGGGAGATGCTGCAACCTACATCTTGAGGGCACAGCTGGGTTATTACATTGGTCCTAACAATTAGATTGAAAGGCAGTCCGCTTCCTCTCACCTGAAACCACACAGAGCTGCATTTCCAGGAACAGCATTGTCAGCATTTGGAACATTTTCTCAGGTGGATCTGAAATAAAAGAATTGCAACTTAGGTTACAACAGCTACCTTCTTCTGGAGAGGTGTACTAGAATGCTGCTGCTAAAAGCCTTTCAAACTATCACGATCTATCACAGCTAAAAAACAGCAAAAAATACAAAGCAATACCAGACTACAACTAGAAACAAGGAAAATCCTGGTTAAAATTACCTGTGTTCACAGACGGAATATGAACCACTGAGATCTGTCAATGAAAGGAGAAAAAATATTTCTACAACTTTCTCCTTCAGGATCTCAAGATCTGTAGCTTGCAGTCTTAAATAATCTGTCTTAAATAATCTGTCTGGGCAGCATTTTTACAGCAGATTCACATAAGCTTCATATCCATAAATAATAGAAACAATTTCAGTTGACTTCTCCCATGCCAGAAAGCTTTATAAATATGCAGAATCCATTTTTTTTGTAACTTCCCATTCTAACAACTGATCTGACCTGATCAGGTCACTGACTCTGATCTTGTTTCAACTCTGTTTTGCATACTTTTTTGAGTGTACCTATTATCTGAGTTTATTATCTGAGTTCTTCAACCTCACAACCAGCGGGTACCTGACTCTAAACGTAAAGTGCTGGAGTTCTCAGGGTGGCGTAAAATAATCTTGCTTCAGAAATTAGGGTTGAATGCTGCTTATTCTTTCACTTTACACACAGCAATGCCTGGCATATACGAAGTGCCTTGCACTGCTGACAGTAAACGAACAGCGCTGAAGTATTGCAGGAGAAAGTCCAGTTTAAGTGTTAGTATCTTCCTGTTCCAGTAACAAGGAAACTATTCTTTGTACTTATGTATACAGATCAGCAAAAGGAACCAAAAACAAACAACAAAAACTAGGGACAGCATTTGTAAGTAAACTACTGAGATAACAGATCAGACCTGTCGGAATTAGCAGAGCTGATCAATAGAGCCTTAAACTGGATTCAAAGGGGGAAAGGAATAAGACAGGCTCTCCAGACATGCCAGAATTTGAGGGACTGCATGCTAGTGAGATCCTTCAGTCTGTTGTACAAGGTGCTATGTACAATGAAGCACATTAGAAATGTTCCTATATCAATGCATGCAGCTTTCTATACTGTTTCTCCCAGTGTCTTTCTGAACAAAATGTCCAGCGTACAGCTAGACAAACACAATGCAGTGGGTGAGCAATTGGCTGATGGGTTGGGCTCAAAGGATTATAGTAAATGGAGTTACATCAACCTGATTGCCAGTGAGTAGTGGTGTTCTGCAGGGCTCCATTTTAGGGCCCGTTCTATTGTCTTCATCAATGACTAGGATAGAAGACTGGAATGCACTTGGGATGGAACAGCCCTGGATATATGTGGAGGCTGTGGGATGAGGGATTGGAGAGCAGCCCCGAGGAAAGGAATGTTCTGTGGTGTTCTGGTCAATGGCAAGACAAACGTGAGTCAGTAGCGTGCTCTGGCAGCCAAAAGGATCGACTGTATCCTGGAGTGCGTCAGGCCCAGCACTGCCAGCCAGGTGAGGGGAGGGACTGTTCCTTTCTGATCTGTGCTGGTGCGGCCTCACCTTGAGCACTGGGTGCAATTCTGAGCATCACAACATAAGAAGGATGTAAAACTGCTGGAGAGCATGCAAAGGAGGGCTAGAAAGATGGTGATGGGTCTAGAGGGTAAGAGGTATGAGGAGCGGCTGAGGTCCCTTGGTTTGTTCAGCCCAGAGCAGAAGAGGCTGAGGGGAGGCCCCGTGGTGGCCTACACTTTCTTCATGAGGGGAGTGGAGAGGCAGGTGGTTGGGCCCTGGAAGAGGCTCCCCAGGGCAGTGGTCATGGCCCCAAGCTGCCAGAGTTCAAGGAGCATTTGGACAACGCACTCATATACAGGGTTTGAATTTTGAATGGTCGTGTGTGGAGCTAGGAGCGGGTCTCAAAGATTCTTATGGTCCAACTCAGGATATTCGATGATTCTGTGATTCTTTGAAGAAAGGGTTTCTTTGAACAAACCAAGCTTACTGTCATAGTCTGAAAAAATCAGTGAAAGAGATCCAGAAATAAATGTAAGGAAGCAAAGTCTAGAAGGAACAGTTTTAGACTTCCCCAGAGCTTGACTTACAGAAGAGGGTTTTAGACTTCCTTGTTTTTAGTTGTGACTCAGTTTCAACCATTCTGACTGGTTCTCTCAGGTGCTTCATTTCTCTGAGTGCTTGCATCTTTGAGCTCTCAGTATTCTCAGAAATTCTGGCTCCAGATTTTATCAAGGTTAGCAGTCAAAATTAGGAGACTTGGAAATGCAGGCCTCAGTCTTTTGATACCACAAAGATGCACTACTGCAACTACAGTAAGTTTATTACATGTAAATGGAAGCTAATTACCTTTATCAGAGGACTGATGAATATATTATGTGTGATAAATCCTGATTATTTTTGCTGCATGAAAAAGGAGCTGATAACTAATATCAGCATTAGTATCTCCATCTCTGGAATGCAGAAACAAAGACCTTGTACTGCCCTTATGGCTGGGCTAAATTTCACTCATTTTGCAGCCATTGCATTGTTTCACATTTAGTACTCCAGAAATGTACCATCCTCAGTATCCTGATACGCTCATGTATCCACACAGCCTACCTGGAAGAACGTGAACACAGGAGGAAGAAGCAAATGAAGAATGGAACAGTACCTCACACCAACATTTAGATCCTTGCCTTAACCTCGTGTGGGATACTTGAGGTGCATCCGCTTTCTTTTTGTACCTCTGACTGCATTGAAAGTGAAGAGTGTATATCTGGTATGATGTACCAGATACTGAGAGTAAAAGGATAGAATAAAAATAAGGGAATACATAATTAAAGGCCCAGGAGAAGGAAACCATCGTTATTTAATGTCAAATAAGTGTAAGTCTTGCCAAACTAGATGAATTAGTATAAGAAAAGCATGGCACCTAGCGTAAGTATGTAGAAGAATGCAAACAGAGAAATATGTTTTCATTTGTGATACTGAAAGCAAAGCCATGGAATGCTTGTGAGAAGTATCTATACTAGAAGTCATGGTTTGTTTTTTCTTTCATCTTGATAGCAGGCACGTACCTGTTGCACTACCTCAGTGCAGTCCACTCATGCAAACTAATAATGTAGCTGTGCCAGACATCCTGACACATTCCTGTAAAAAGATGTCCACCAGCCAACTGGAATGTGTTTTAATCTGAGCTGGCTGAACCAACCATCCATTCTGTTACACAATATCCTGCATTTACTGCCTACCTTTTGTAAAACACAAAGCGTGCCCTGTTGTGCAGTGGTCACTGTACACAATTATCTGAACAAGTTCATGTACAGCACTCGCTCTCAGTTGGCGACTGTGTTTCCTTTAAGGAAGAGGCCATATCAAAAGCAGATTCATAATCTGCTTGTTATAAATACATAAAGATAAAAACTTTGCACCGTAGAAATCAGCAGCTAGTGGTTCTGGCAGCAAAGCCAGGAACTGGAAGCCACATATGAGAACATGAGGAAGTTGCATGACTTTTCAACAGCAATTCAGATCCTCTCAGTAAATGAATTTCTCAGACCAACCTGCAGAAAAAAAGCAAGTTTTCACACAAGGGTTGTGAAAACGAAGCTGAGGAAAGCTTTGACAGTTGAGGGGATGTAAACCATGGCTGTATACATCTAAAAATCATCATGGCTTTTTATGACAGCAGTTCCAGCTGAATGGAAATAATGAAAAAAAAAATCATGACAGTATGATGGAAAAAGGGAGAAATGTAATCTTCCCTTTTTATGCAGCGTTTTATTTTACTGGAAGTACTAATTTAAAATGCGTGCATTGCTCTCCTTGGTCCAAAAGGAAAATTTCTCATAAATTTTCTTAGTGAGTGCTGAGTGAAATCCAGTCAGCAATAATAACAAATTGCTAAAATTCCACCACTAGGTCAAAACAACACTAGATATGCTTTTCGTCCTTTTGATTTGGTTGATCATGTCTATGACTTTAGTCTTGGCCCCAGCTGACATAACTGCAAGGATTATTTACGCTAATCTCCAAAAACAAAAGTATTTTTTTTGACATTGGAATGCACCAGTTCACGTAAAATTTTGAGCAGTTTTCCTAAACTTTTCTGATAATGAGAAAGATTTTCCTTGTAACCCCCAAAATTGCAAACCCAGCATTCCCATTTCAAACAGCACATGCTCGAGGCCACAATACTGTTTTCAACATACTGTCCAGTTTTCAACATATTGACTTCATTCATTTCTACAGAGAGAAGAAAAAGAGGTGCTTATCCTAACAGAGCTGTGTGTTATAAGGGTGCTCTTAGGAGGCAGAAAAGGTCATAAAAGGGGAACATCAGACTCTGCTTAAGCCACAGAGATAATGAGCAAAAGCTCAGATACTTCAGTTATACTTTGTGTAGATCTGTTTGGCATGCGTATGCCTAACAGATCTCTTTTTGGGAGAACACCCAGATTGTGAACCACAGTGAGATGATGGATGAGTTTGGCACTAAAATGGTCAGAAATTCATCCCTAGTGAGAATTCCCACAATGTTGTCAATATTGAAGTAGTTGCAAGAAGCTTGGTAAGCGAAGGAACATGAATATCAAAGAGTATTTTCACAGAATCACAGAATGATTGAGATTGAAAGGTGCATCTGGGGGACATCTGGTCCAACTCTCCTGGTCAAGCAGGGCCACCCAGAGGAGGCTGCCCAGAGATCGTTGCAATCTACTCCTTAGTAGTAAAGATTGAAACCTACCTCTGAGCAACACGAATTGTGAATTCAGTTCTGTTCCCTTCATCCATGCATCTGAAAGATCATAGTGCTCTTCATGGATAAAAGGCGCATCTTAGTGCAAGACTTCAGCACAAGACCTCCTGGAACTACCAATGCCTAGAAGAATCAAGCTGTGTTAACACAACATCCCCCTGGGCTCTGTTCAGCCAGAAGGAAGCTGAGCATGAGCAATACCAGGCTCATGTGATTGTAGCGCTCCTCATGCTTGCTGTGCTTGCTGCCAGAAGAAGGACAATAAAGGATCCTGGGAAGGACAGAACCTACTTTATGCTGTCCAGTAAACAAGCACAATGAGGACTACAGTTACTGACATAGTGCCCTTATCATCCAAAAAAATCATGCATAATCATTTCCTGGAAATATCATTTCAGCTGTTCTTTTTTAATTCCAGAGAGTAGAAAACACACAAAGCATTTATGTAAATGACAATTAGGAACGCTGAGCAAGAGGAGTGTTAGAGACCAAGAGCATATCTTCCACTAGAATAACCAGAACTGTTGCAAATCCTAAATAAGTTTCCAAGCTCTTTTCAGGATTAAAGCAGAAGTCAAAAACACATGCAAATTCAGAATAACAGCTCAAGCTTCAGTCTGAAAAATTAAAGGACTAAGCTTACTTGGTACTTCTGAAGTCAAGTAGGTACTGTAGAGAGGTGTTTCCCTGCAGACCAGTCTAGCACATTGGTAGTGCTTGTGATGTTACTGCACTCAGATGTAGTGGGAGCAGCGCGAGCACTCTGGCGAAGCTCCTGGAGGGAAGCAGGGATGCTGCACTCCACAGCTGGGAGCAGGAAGGGCTGCCGGTGCAGCCTGTGGCCAGCCCCACACAGACTGCCAGATGGGCTTCAGCAAACAAAGTACTGCAGGTTGTCTGAGAGATGGTGAGAAATCCTGAGCTTATGGACCTTGTTATAATGTTGAAGCAGCAATCTTGCTATTGATGTATAATTGATGGATACACTCCTGCATTCAAAATTTTTACTCTGCTGTTGACGTACTATATAATATTGCAGAGATCAGCTCAGGTCACTCTATTCATTCTCTCCTTTTACATCCTTTGTATTTTTGTACTGCAGAGGTATGGCCTGCGCAAAGAACAATGCAATGCAGTCTAGAAAGACAAATTAGTCTGAATACCAGATGACATGCATCCCAGTGTCCTGAAAGAACTGACTGATGAGGTTGCCAAGCTACTCTCCATCGTATTTGAAAAGCCATGGCAGTCAGGTGAAGTCCCAGGGGACTGGGAAAAGGGGAATATCACTCTCATCTTTAAGAAAGGCAGCAAGGAAGACCTGGGGAACTGTAGGCCAGTGGGCCTCACCTCTGTGCCTGGAAAGATCATGGAACAGGTCCTCCTGGTACCTATATTAAGGCTCATGGGAGATGAGGAGGTGATCTGAAACAGCCAGCATGTCTTCACCAAAGGCAGATCGTGCCTGACCAATCTGTTGGCCTTCTATGATGGAGTGATGGCCAGTGGACCAAGGAAGGGCAGCTGATGTCATCTACCTGGACTTGTGCAAGGCCTTTGACATCGTCCCACACCACATTCTTATCTCTGAATTGGAGAGATATGGGTCTGTAAGGTAGACTATTTGGTGGATAAAGGCAGGTTGCAGGTTGGCAGGTTGTAGCCACAGGGTTGTGATCAGTGGATCTGTGTTGTGAACCTGATGAGGTTCAATGAGGCCAAGTGCAAGGTGTTGCACCTGTGTTGAGGCCATCCGAGATACATATACAAACTGGGAGAAGAACTCCTTGAGAGCAGCCCTGCTGAAACGGACTTAGGGTACCTGGTAGACAAAAAGCTGGACATGATCCAGCAGTGTGCACTTGCAGCCTGAAAGGCCAGCTGTACCCTGGGCTTCATCAAAAGAGGGGTGGCCAGCAGGGAGAAGGAGGGGATTGTCCCTCTCTGCTCTGCCCTTGTGAGGCCTCACCTGGAGTACTGTGTCCAGGTCTGGGGCCCCCAGCACAGGAAAGATGTGGAGCTGTTGGAGTGAGTCCAGAGGAGGACCACAAAGATGATCAGAGGACTGGAGCACCTCCCCTATGAACACAAGCTGAGGGACCTGGGCTTGTTTAGCCTGGAGAAGAGAAAGCTGTGGGGAAACCTCATTCTGGCTTTCCAGTACTTAAAGGGAGCTCATAAACAGGAGGAAAATCAATTTTTTTACAAGGGTAGATAGTGATAGGACAGGGTTTTAAACTGAAAGGGAGATTTAAATTAGATGTCAGGGGGAAGTTTTTCACTGAGAAGATGGTGAGGTGCTGGCACAGGCTGCCCAGAGAAGCTGTGGATGCCCCAGCCCTGGAGGTGCTCAAGGCCAGGTTGAGTGGGGCCCTGGGCAGCCTGATCTGGTGTCTGATCTAGCGGTTGGCAGCCCTGCCTGTGGCAGGAGGTTTGGAACTTGATGACCTTTGAGATCTCTTCCAACCCAAGTCATTCTATGATTCTATGATTCCATGATAAGAATCAAGATCCGTTAACATGATCCCCCCTGGTCTCCATTCAGCCAAAAGGAAGCTGAGCATCAGCAATACCAGGCTCATGTGGTTGTAATTCTTATGACTCTGCTAGTTTGTTTTGAGGTGATTTAGACCTTCCTGCTTGAAACAGTTAAAAACTAATTTTGTTGAAAAATAGAATGTCTCCTTAAACACATAGGTAACAGTGCATAAGACTGTGAGGACCCGGTCAGGGCTTGATTTATATTTCACTGTTACTGACGCTCTTTTCTCTCTCTTTTTTTTTTTTTTTTTTGTGCAAAAAGGCACAACATTTTCAACCTCCTCATGAAACAATGAAGCTTTTTCCCCATTCAGTGAAAAATCCCGGTTTTGTGGGTTTTTGTTAGTTAATTTGTTTTTTAAAGAAGTTTTAAAATCCTAAGTGAAAAAGGAAACTAAAAAACAACAGAGTATTTGATCCTCATATAAACAACATCTGTTCTATGTCTTACCAGCATAAAGAACATATTTAATTTCCATTTCAGGTATTTCATTAAAAAAATTAAATAATTTTGTTTAATAAAAATAACATTTCTTCAAAGTCTGTATCTCAGGCCTGTCCCAGTGTGTCCTGTGGACACAGACTTCTGCCCCCACTGTCTGTAACAAGCTCACCCACAAGGACTCTCACCTGCCATTCGTTCTCTGCTGTTGTATTTGCTGCAGTCCCTCCTCCACCTCACTGTGCAGTCAAGCTACTGCTGGGCCCATTACTTCATCTCTGATGTCCACATCACCTGTGACAGCCTATTTCCATCACTTCAATCTGCTCTCCATCTCACTTCAGCTTTCAGGTGAGATGGTAACATTTCTCAGTTCCTTCTTCACTCTCCCTTGCTCTTCATTTTCATTCTCCCTGAATAGTTTACAATGCATCTATAACCAGCTACAACTACAATCACAATTACAATGCAATGACAACTGTCACTTGTTGTATCTGTCATTTTTTTTTTCATTTGATGTCACATACCTTAATACCTTAAATATTTTTTTTCTATAAATGCAAGTGTAAGATAGGGTTTAAGTCTTTGTTACAGAAAATGTCATTAACGATATTAAAACTAATGCAGCTGCATGTTCCAGACAACATGTACCTTTCAGTTATAGGCAGCAGCACTGAACATCACAGGCTAATACTTCTGTGTGATCTCCAACTTCTACAGAAGGAAAGATTTTTCCTAGGAGTGCAGATGGTGAAGTTCTGCAGACTCACTGTACAACCAAAACAGCCATGCAGATGGTAAGGGGTTAATAGCAACTGAAAGAAAGCAACCAGGAACATACAGACACAAATATATACAGTGTTATTTTTCTCTTTACTACTCTTTCCTGAGTTCCAGAATTATAGATTTACAAACAGCAACACCCCAATTCCTAAGCTGTAGAGGCTTGCTAGCACTACTGTTCTGCCTTTACCTACATCAGTGAGAAGACTGAGTTAGAGACTCAGGCTCAGTTTCTAAAACTTTTCCTTCCCCAAGGAGTCTGGAATTATATGGACCTGTGTTTTAGCATCTGGGACTTAGCCAGTCTCTGGTTCAGAATTCACTCCCTGCAAACCATTTGAAAATAAATTTGATTTAAGCAAATCTTGAGAATTCAGAGCAAAATCTGCAGTTCATCAGCCAAAAATAGAGTAAATTATAGGTCTGTATTTCAGCAGCATTATACTCACATGGGATCTTTATGCAACCATTGGAAGAATCAGGTTCAAATAACAGCTAAGATTTTCGGAATTTTACAAAGTGGCTGTATCTTGTTTGCATGGTAGCAGAGCTATCCACCCGGCTTTCCTAATCAGTTTAACACATGCAGCAATAATGTAGCTCATGCTCCTTCATGTCACAAAACAAGTGACTGTGTTAAAGGGAAACCACCCAACTTCTTAGGAATTTATAAGTAGTTACAGTTTCATTTTGAATTCAGCAGTACATCATGCTGAAAGTACTCTTGAGTTCAACATTGAGAACATGCATCCAAACAAGATTATGCAAAGCATTATAAGAGTTTATATGCTCAAATTCTGTTTTTAGTTCACACAAATTTTACTGGGTTTATACCCACTCAGGGCACAATACAGCCTTGGATTCTGAACTTGCATTTAGTAGAACTATTTCACATTCATGAAACTGCCAAGTTACATTTTTTAATTTTCACCAGATTAATTTTAAAAGGCATCCTCCTGGGATGACCTAACTTTTGCAGAACACATTTAATGGTCATTTCAATCAATTTTCTTTTATATTTATATATTTTTAAAAAAGCATCTTCTCATAATGAAGGCAGTCAAACATGGGTGCCTAGAGGGCTTCCATCCTCTTTTGTGCAAATGCACAAAACTTGACAGGACAAAGCCTCGTGAACTGGATTCAAGCTGGCCCTGCGTTGAGTGGGAGAAGAAGTCCTTTCCAATATAAATTGTACTATGATTCTGTCAACCTCATGAAACTCACTGGATGTGCATTTTACTGCTATGTTGTACTATTTACATGTTATGCAGTTCATCACTTTAACATTTAATTTATGACCATATCATGAGCAGGAGACATAGAAAAATTTCCAAGTTTCCCAGAGGCATTGGTGCTAGAGATGGGACACACACACTCTTTTGTCTCCAGTTAGTTCCTCATCGCTTGGAAGAACTGCACTGCAAGTCAGCTCAGTTGTGAGTTGTGGCTCAAGTCACAAGGATCCTGGCTGGTTTGGGAAGGTGTATTATGATGACTGCATGGCTCACAGTTCTAGTCTGATTCAGACCATGAAGTCAGTCCTCCTGCTACATGGTGCACAGCAATCAATCTCAAAGAAATTACTGACATCCAATTATTATTTTTTATTTTTCCCCTCAGTAAACATATCCTATGTAGCCATATCACATTAAGTTATCCTGGGATTGCCTGAACTTTTTCCTTAAAAACTCCAGTGACCTATTTGCCAGCTGTCAGAAGACCACAGTTTGGATAAAAGAAAAGTCCATAGGGCCAGAGCCGAACTTAATCTATGACTGACAATTAAAATCAAGTTTGCCTGATGTCCTAATGCTTTCAGTAAAAGTTAAGGGGAAAGATGCCAACAAACCAAGATCTGTGCTGATTTTGCAAATATGTGTGAGTAGCAGAAGTTAATGTTTCTAAGACACTTCTTTCTGACTGATACATTTACCTACTGTTTCTCTAAATCCCATCTTCACCTTTGATCTGCCAACAGCTCTCTAAGGCTTTCTTTGTTTTGTTTTTCTAAGCTAAACAAATAATCATTTAGAGGAGAACTATTTATGCAAACACATATTGCAAATAATAACATCTTTAAAGGATTTTTTTAATGGTAAAATAAAGAAAAAGGCACAAAAATGTGTACAATGTACAAGTAATGCAAAGTCCATAAGCATTCTGAGGTGGGAAAGACAGGAAATACCCCTTAAGCAGATGGATGTCCAAGCTGCAGCCATGGTGATTCCCACCTACCAAATGCCTTTGCAGAATACCGCTGTCCTGCCAAGGGTAACTCTGCCTGCATAACATCAGGGAAGGCATGGGGAGCACAGATGCAAGGGGTGGTATATGCAGAACCAGGAGGTACAAATGTCCATGGCAGAGGATGAGTAAGCAATTGTTGCTGCAAAGCAGTTCTTTGGGTGCCAGTGGCATCTGTTAGTGGCTCACCCGTAACAGGCTTCCTTTTGCCTTTGCTGGATTTCGTTTTTATTGGAATTGACATTTCTTGAGCTTGGAGAAGGTGATTCTTGAATATCAACCAACCAGCTCTCTCTCTCAGTGGGCTCTTCACTCCAGGGCATATCTCTGCAGAAGTTACAGCAGAGCTGCTCCCCTGAAATCCAGATGTTCACTTCTTTATCACCTTTCTACCTGCTCTCAGTATTGTGAATTCCACCTTCTTGTGGTCACAGCAGCCAAGACCACTCTCAACTTCTACTTTCCTTGAACAGTTCTTTTCTCTAAGTATCACGTACAGCCATGAACCTCGCTCCTCCTGGCTCTTTGATCATCTGTTTCAGGAAAGCGTTGTCAATGCGCTCTAGAGACCTAGATTGCTTTTCCCTCCAGCAGATACAAGGTGGTTCAAGTTACCTATGAGGACAAGAGCATATGAACATAAGCTTCCTTCCAGCTGTCTTAAAAAGGCATTATCTGTGTGTTCTTCCTGATCAGGAAGACTATAGCAGAGACCGTCTCACGGCGGCCTACAGCTTCCTCACGAGGGGAGCAGAGGGGCAGTGCTGATCTCTGCTCTCTGGTGACAGCAACAGGACCTGAGGGAACGGCATGGAGCTGCGTCAGGGGAAGGTCAGGTTAGGGATTAGGAAAAGGTTCTTCACCAGAGGGTGGCTGAGCACTGGAACAGGCTCCTTAGGGCAGTGGTCACAGCCCCAAGCTGCTGGAGTTCAAGGAGCATCTGGACAATGCTCTCAGACATAGAGTCGGATTTTTATGTGATCCTGTGTGGAGCCAGGAGTTAGATTCGATGATTCCTATGGGCCCCTTTCAGCTCAGGATATTCTATGATTCTGTGACTATTTAACTTAACTTACATCTACCAACTCTCTGTTCTGCCATGTAAGGCAGCTTGCTGAGACATACTAAATATAACTTTTTATTAGCTAGGTTGAATACTGCTAGTGGTGAAGACCTGTGCAAAGGCCCTCTAAGCCTTCCCACCTCTAGGACGGCACAGCAGACTCATTTTTTTTTAATATGAAAAAATAAAACAGTAGTACAATGAGATTCCAGGTTTTCACAGTCTCATCTTTGTGTAGCCATTACAGGGTACTTGTGAGTACCTGAGTTTGCCAGAAGCAGCATGAGTAGTTCTAACACCACATATTGACAAGTGAAAGATGGCAGGGAAAAGAAAAAATATTAATTAAAAAAAAAAAAAAAAGAAGAAAGACAAAACATATTTTATTAAAAAAATATAATTGTGAATAGCATTGCAATAAATAATTTCAATCTGTGTGAGACAAAAACAAACGAACACAAAAGGTATGCACCTGGCAAAATGTAACACAGCAGTAGCTTAAGAAATAGCATCCAGGGGCATGTTACGTCAGCATTTCATAAGTAATCACAAGAACATATATTTCATGTCCTAGCAGTGAGAAGGTTCCTCTTCTGTTCCCAGGATGAACAAAAAGGCAGTCCAAGTCAAGAGCCGTTCTTCCTGAAGGTCCAAAGAGTTGCATTATCCCCAAATGGTAAATCAGAAGAATAACAAGCAGTAACCAAGTAGTGCCAGCTGTATCACAAGAAAATTAAATCCTCAAAACAACTTCTTCAGAGAAAGAGATTAAGAAGCTTAGCATCGTCTGATAGTTTCCAAATGCCAATCATCAAGAGGGTTACAGTGCCCATTTAAAACTTACCCACTAGTAGCCAGTATTTTGAGATCTACAGTAAGGATAGAAAATGCCTTGTACATATGGCATCTTTTCTAGCTGTGCCTTTATCTTTTAAGTGGATCAACATACTAAAAAAAATTCTTCACGAGCTAGAAAACAAAATCTCTGTAGTGAAGAGAAAGCTTAAGCAGGAAAGGAAGTCCAGAAGATGGACTGGATATTCAAGCACAAGCTATGAAATTGATTATGGTCATAGACCTAAAGTGCTTTACCTTAAAGATATTTTTAATAGGATGTGTCCTTGAAAGTGCATAGACTTCAGAAAGCAGAAACATGGACATTTAAATAAACATCTCCATACACAGTCACATAGACAAGGGCCTAAATCTAAGGGCCCGTTATGCTATGATAATTGCAGCTTTTCTTGAGTTACAATAATATGGAATAAGGTTGCAACCGCAGAAAAAAAACAAAGAAATGAGTATCTCCCTTAACAGACAGAGCACAGAACATCAGAGTTGCCAAATCTTCACCACAGAATGAAAAATCTTCCTCTGCTTTCTCTAAGTCTTTGCAATGTGTAGATCTGTAAAAGGAAGAAATATATGAAAAAAATTACCAAACTATGAAAATATTAAATAATGGAACATTTCTTGGCTCTGTGGCTCTTTTCCAGAGTTTGGAGGTACCAAGAAAAATTCCCTTCATTGCCAATACAAAAGATCTAAAATAAAATTAATAAAAAGGTAAAGTAGAAACAGAAAGTGATCATGGTAGGAAGTAAAGCAGTAGCTGAATCACAGCGGTGGATAGTGTGTTTGAACAAATACAGTGAAACAAATACAGCCTAACAAACACCATGAAATTGCTGTGGCTTAGGTCATTAGGATGTGATTCGAGTTCTTCAGAAGTCAGAGAGAAAGTGAATGAAAAACTTCAATAACTCCACCCCTTTGTTCCATGCCACAGTCTGCTCCAGGGGCTTCAGAGATTCAGTGCTTTATTTTCCTGCTTTGCTGAGACGGAATCTCAGAACTTGATACAGTTTGAGTGGTAGCAGTGGGCTAAGGTCTCCCCTCCCATCATCATCATCACTCCTCCAGTGACACACAGTGACACACTCCAGCTCCAGCTGAGCTGGCACAACTGTTTCTTAGCAAAAGTATGAGCTACAGAAAAGACTAATTTGGATTTATGTGTCTCCACATCCTATCCTTTTTTGCAGGGCTTTTACTTTTATTTTTAAAGCCAGATTAGTTATTTTACACAACTCTCAGTGAACAGTGGTGAGAATGGGAGAATGGGCATAACTTTCAGGTTCCTTCTCTTGAAACGGGACCAAATAAAGTAGCCCTGATTCAAGACCCTTAATGGTCATTAGGTGTGATGACAACACATTCATGCTGTGTGAAACTTGCCGATTTTTACTGTTATCATTTATGCTTACAGTTTAGTTCTTCCTCTTCAAACGAACGACCTCTGCAGTCATGTGTATCCTTATCTTTCGATGGCTCTTTAAACAAACCACACATACACAGATAACAGTCAGCACAGATTAAAACATTCATATAGTGATAAAACTTTGTTAAACAGTGCTGTCTTATGCCTTCCGAGAAGCGTGCGACTTAAAAACAAGCTGGGGGAAAGATAAATACCAAATAATGTGCCTGTTTTGGACAAGCAGTTTTAAGATAAGTTTTCTTAAGAAAAATCCCATACTGCCTGTATGAACTTTCACAGAGCAGCATATTTTAAAGTGGTCTCTAAATCGAATCAATCAACAACAACTAATAATACTAATAATGGAAGCTATCACAAGAGAAAACTAAAGGATTTTAGTTTCTTTTCTCTCTCTGCAAGTATTATCCCCCTTTTCCTGTCTGATTGTCATGGTGGTACTGGCCATTGAGTAAGCTTTACTAAACAGCACCAGTTTTGACTGGAGGGGAAGACAGCTATCAAGCAATTTAAACTTCTTCCTTTGATCCCCTCAGTAGCTTCAAGTGCACATTATAATTCCGGAGACAACACGTGATCAAGCCAATGCAACCAAAATTGCAGTACAGAGTTAGTGCACAAGGACGTGCTGCTGTTCTCAGGCGTATGTTCCAGGCAGCATGTCCACCCCTATCTTCCCAAAGCACAGGAAACCACTCTGTTCTTTTCTTGGGCGTATCAAGACTGCATCTGCTCCTGGAACAAGAATGCTTTTTTCCAAGTCTTTCTGTCAAGAATTTAACTGAGCAATCAAAACTCACTCTTCAATTTCGAGTTGTTACATAAACAAGAAGTAGAAAACAAAATGAAAACAAAATGTGGTTTAGCCTGCCATTGTCACCATTACAGAATAAATTCTAAGTTTCAGAATAATTTTTTGGTTATTTTCATGAGAGTCACAATGGAGACAGATTTATATCACAGGTACATACTTGCTGTATTGATTGATGTTTTAGCCATACGTGTTCTACAGTCCTTATTTGCTCTAGCTGAAAGAAAGTAAGAGAGAAAAATCAAAACTCAGACAAAATACTTGTTCTAGATCTAGTGGGGGCTTAAGCACAGTGGTGAGCATAGCGTAGTCACTGATTCTCAAAACTCTCCACTTCTTCAAAGGCTTTAAGATGTACTCTTAAGCAGCCATGGGCTGCCAGTTTTCCTTCTTGTTCCCTTTCTAGTTTGTAAGCCAGAACTCAATTGACGCTATAAACATAACTGAGAAGTAATTGTTCAAATGTTTTTTCACTGTATATTTTCACCTGGCATTTGAACAGACTGAGGTATAGAGAACAAGAAGAAAGTCACCTTTGTGGTGCATTCGGGGGGAAAAAAGCCCATCCTCCAGGGAGGTTCTATTCTTAAAGAATTGCCTGCTTGGTCATCTGGGACAGCTTGGGTTTTAAAAGAAAAACGCTCTCACTACTAGTTCAGCTTCTGAATCAATTCATAGCTTATAACACTTATCTATGATTAACATGATTATGTTATATATATATGTATCATATATATATATACTACCATTCACACAAACACAATTAATTGTCCTCAAGCAACCTAGGAAATTTCTGACCTTCACTGAAATCCCCAGATGGGACACTTTTGAGAAGTAAAGGATATTGCTGTCCCTTCCTTCACTTTCATGTCCTACTCGTGCACCTGCCATCTTCCCAGGAGAAGTTTATTCTTAGGGATGTAGAGTTACACACAGCCTTTACATAGCCTGCTAGCACCACCTGCAAGCCTGTTACAAACACTTCTCCCAGGACATGGTTCCATGGCACCTATGCAGAAGATGAGTTTGTGACCAGAAGGCTGAATATCCACATTAAGTTCTGTCTTGCATTTATTTATTGGAGTTTGAAAATTAAATCTCAGTGTAGATGTGGCTAATACATGCTTTTGTGTGATTTCCAGCTTTCACTAGGGAGAAGAGAGCTGGCAGACAGGAAAACCACAGTTCTGTTACACGCCTGAGAAAGCACACATTTCTTGGTGTAAAAGCTTTTGAGGTAACACTTGAAAAGACATTGCAACAACTAGACTATGCATTGATTCCAGCTTCATTTAATGCCAGATACATATTTATACCTACTATAAAATTTGAGAATTTAAAAAGAAGTAGTTAATTCACTTCTTGTTCAGTTTTTTAGAGCATTTCTGGTAATATTTAACAGCCATGTGAATATGATATAATGCTGAAAGGATTATACCAGTGCCTCCCACACTTATTCTCTGCGTACAGCTTGACAAATATACATATGTATTTATATTTGGAAGGGGAAAAACAGCTGTAAAGCAGCTAAAAGTTCCACAAATTTATTATAATTAGAAGAATAATTCTGGCTAAACACAGAACATTCAGAAAATTGCATTTTCCTTTTCATATTTTCAAATGAGTCCCTATGGATGCTTTGAGATCTGCGTGACTTTATGTGTTAATATGAGGAGTGAGAAAGAACGCAGATTATAAAATCCTCAAACAAATACGTCTTTCCTCAAGGAAATACAGTAAAAAATCCTAAAAAACTGAAGTGCCCTATCTAGTCTGAACATTCAGTTCTGCAACCAAAAGGGAGGACACAGAATAGTTTCCATTTCTGGAAGGTGCATGAACTGTGCCTCGATGTTTCAATAGATTATTGTATCAATCATATTGCTCTACCTCAGTACGTACCACAAAAATGAACAGAGATGAATGATTAAATGTCCTGTGAGGGGCTGACAACCTGTTCCACTCTGCTGACTTAATAGCTAGTACCTGATTAACTCAAGCGAGGAAACAGAAAGAAACAATGCAGTAAAAAGTTAGTGGTTTCAGGATCTAAGGGGGATGTTCTCATCTCACCTCTGTGAAGATGAATCAACAGAAAAGACTGATGACAACTGAGGTGCACAAAAATAAATGACTTGAATACCTTTTCTTATGCAGAGCATAACTGGCACTGATCCAACGAGAAAAGTCACAATGAGAATTGCCCAGACAAGGCGTCTGCTCTCAGTCCACTGCACATCGTCCACCGAATCTTCAGGAAAAACGAGCAGGGGAAAGACATTGCAGAATTACATAAGTTTCTCCCTTTTTCTTTTGTTTTCATCCTATTACTTTTTTATGAGCATTGATGTGATAACAGCACTTCACTGTTTTATCTCACTAAAGGCAAAGGAGATGGAACAAATTCATGTCTATCTTTCCTTCCTGCATTCCATATGATAGTGCCTTTCCTGCCTGTCACAAATCCTGCTTATCACCAAGGTACAAAGTGTTACACCCACTGTCCTTCTGTCAGGACTACAGGAAACAGCCGCTTGAGAAAGAAAAGAAAGCATCACTTTGCTGTGGTAAAGCTCTGAATGCAGAGGACGGGTGGCCTCCTCAAGCCCGGATGCATGTCTCACCAGCACTGAACTTGCCCTCTCACCACCCTTTGAAAGGATGGCTTACCTTTCCCACTCTCAGCTGCCTGCTTCCACCCCCCAGCAGTCCCAGAAGGGTGCCAACACACACGTTTTAACATTCTGGTGAAGTGACCAGGGAAGCGACCTGAACAGTCTGATAAACAGAAATACCATTTGTGAGCTGGATCACGTCTCCAGGCCAGCTGAAAGCGTGTGCAAACGTATCATAGGGACAATGCAGAAAGGAAATAGTGAGCAAAAGCAGTAGGCATGGTGCCCTATTAAAAGGTCCATGGGGAAATTGTGTTGGTCTTTGTGCACCTTCCCTCAATTGACACTTTATGAGGAAAAAAAATATGTGTAAAAGATGTTAAATTTCAATATGCTTACAGCAAAAGCTGTATTGGCAGGAAAAGACCAGGTTGTTTGAATTTACTTGACAATTCTCACAATTGAGACAGAATTTTTTTGAAAAGTATATTTAATTTATATGAGAGGGTCTCATTTCGAGGCTCGAATCCATACACTTTTCAAATAATTGAACCTTTTTCAACAACAGGTTCACACTCATTTTTCACATGGGTGAAATTCATGTAGGTCATACAAAGTTCCCACCTTTGAACAACAAGCTCCATCCACAGAGGCACAATGAACAGGTCATACAGTGGAAGTGCACACTACTAGCAAAACTTGACAACATGGGTATTTCTTTTTAGCCTTTCCAAAATTAGATAGGAAAGTGAAACAAATAATGGCTGACTCAACTGACGCAAAATGAGATAATACCTTGAAACGTATTACCATAAATGAAATTTAGAGAAGTTACCTGCTATGTATAAAATCGCAGATGTATTTTCTTGAAGCTCTTTATTCCAGAAGATACAACGAAAATTCTCATGAGTTCTGTTTTTGATTGTGAGTGTACTTGTCACACGATACAGCTGGTCACTTCCAGTTCCATAACTTGTATTTGCCCTATCAGTCAGATCCTTGCATTCTCCATTTTGCCACATCACTTCAGCTTTTGGGTACCCTTCTGACTGACATGTTAACTTCCACTCTTTGTCTCCTGTGCTCACCACTTCTTGGATTATGGTTCTATAAGGAGCTAAAGAAATGAAGTAAAAGGTTTACTACGGGGAAGCTGGAAGAACAGCAAGTATTAGCAACATACCTTTTCCTTATCCCCAGCCTCCTGGCCAGGTTTCTGTGCATCAATTTGGCTTTTGTAAATAATACTCCTGACAGGGAAAGTAAATATCACTATTGTGTCTCCACAGTAATCAGGGGTACAGGGCTTATTACAATGTTGACACTGTTCTGAAGATTGCATTAGCTTTCTGGTCTTTGCCTCGTCTAAACGGCTTTTGCCACACCACTCCCCATATTCCAGGAAAATTGAGGACAGCATACAGATTCCACCTAGACCAAAACATGCGGTCATACGGCTGTGCAATGGCCGTGAGGCTGCTCCTGTCTCTGGAGAGCTTTCTTGAAATGCTAGTGCGGACATGCCTTTCTTCCAGGACTCCCCCAAAATCTTTCAACAGTATCACATAGCAGTGAACCTCCTGCAGCAGAACTCTCACCTTGCACTTTCAGATTGATGTTCTTGTAGTCGGCTCCCCCGTAGACAATAAGACAGCGGTAAAGCCCTGCATCTCTGAGCTTCACATCGGAGATCTGAAGGAGAGACTGTCCGAACTTCAGATGCTCTTTCAACAGCTTTACTCTTCCCGTAAAGTCACTGTGCTGACTTCCAAAGTCTTCCTCCCCTTTGAGAAGTACATAAACATCCTTCTTAAGTTTATCTTTTTTTTCCCAGCTGACACTTAAATCTCTAAACTTTAGTTTCCCATTCACTGGAAAGGTGCATTCCATGGTCACGTTGTTGCCAAGTTCCGCTGTATAGAGCGACTGGGGGGCTTCAACAGTGAATAAAGCTGAAAAACAAAATTTGAAACAAAACTTAATTTTCTGATCATAAGCCTGATTTTGAAAGTCATGCTTAATCAATATCTATGATATATATGACATTTTGAGGACCAAAAGTATCTGCCGTGTTCCTAAATGTTGAACTTTTTTGCATGCATTTTCCCAAGTTTGGGGCAAACTGGGCTATTTATACCTGCAGACACCTGCTTTGTGCCTATATGTAGTATGAACCTGTTCTAAAAACATCAGTGTGCACATGGCCCCTCAGCTGTTGCTTTCAGAACACTGTGAGGGTAACAAGCAACTGTTAGTGCCTCTCATAAGAGTGTTCTGTTTATATGCATGCCGGTTGCTTTCACGCACCATGTTCAACAATATGTAACAATTCCCAAAACTAATACTGCCAATAAAATTTTGCATAATGCAGATAGTACATTGCATGAAGTGCTCTCACTGTTGAAACCCTGGCGATGATTTCAGTTTAGGCATATATCAGAGCACTCACATCAACTGCACAGATCTTGCGTAATGTGAAAGCCTACAATAACTTTTTTATTTGAAACATTAAGCTAAAAAAAAATAAAAGAACAAAACACTAGCACTTGCAGGAAACCTGAGAAATCAACATTTCCATGCTTACATGTAGAAAGGAAACAAAGGGATTTGCTGCTTCTTACAGCTCAGCTCCTTACCGTTTAGGAAATCCCAGTAGAACAAAAATATATACAGAAGCAGGAGCTTTTCCATCATGCAGGTAGAACCTAAAATGATAATGGGTGAACATAAATATTGGCTTATTTTCTAACTTGCCCTGTAAAACGTACTTCATAGCCGCTCTGCACAAAGACCTGGACACAAGTTCCACGTTAGCAAAGGCATGTCGATGTTGCGTGTGTGACTGCACTGGGTAAGGCAGAAACTTTCCCGGATAGGTCCAGGGAGAATGTCTGATTTTATTTCCCTTAAGCGCATTTCTTGGTTGTGACAAAACACGACCTTTATCACTGTCTGTCAAATAGCAAACGAATACTCAGGAGCACGCAGTTGTTCCAATAAACTGTAGCAGGGAGTGTTGCTCCTGCTAGGAAGAGAGGGAGCAGTTTTCCCCCCACATTTGGTGGGGGCAATTGAGCTCAGTTCCTCCTGGACAGCTGGCTGTACTTCACTGCACTGAGAACACACCCCGCTTCGCAGCACCTGGTTCCATGGCACTTAGGAAGTGAAGCTTCCTAAGTGAAGCTACACACAGAAGCACTTAATGAGCACTGAATCAATAGTGCTTTGTAAAACAGTGATAAAAAGTCAGCCTACGAACACCGTACTGAATTTCTGCTGCTTTAATTCTGAACTTGCAAACTACGTCAACTTTCCCTCAGGATTTTTCCCCTCTTTACTGACATGGCTTTTATACTCCTACACAACACGTAAACATTACCAAACACTAATTAATGTCATCCCACACGCTTACCTTCACACACCCACAGCTCTTGCCTAAGTGTGCATTTTAACTCAGAGCAGTACTAGGATCAGACGGTACCATCACTTTTCAAAGCGCTCTTAAGAAAAACTTAAACAGACTTCAATGGAAGTCTTCCGTGAGTACAAGGAACTCTAGAATTTGATTTAATTAAAACTCTCATTTCAGATACACAGCCACAGAAATAAGGAAAGATTGCATTCAACTGCTTTCTAGTGGTAACAGAAATTTGCACAAGAAATGAGGCAACTGTGGTCACCACCAGAATTCCTAACTCATGAAATTCTCGCTGCATTGCGAATCTTACCCAACCATTTTGTCTTTCTCTGGCTTTCAACACTAAGATGATAAATTATTGTTCTGAGCCGTTAAGATACATGTGCCTTGACAGTATTGCAGCTTCAGAGACACCTCCCAAGAATTTGATTCAGGCTATTTTTTCCCCAGGTTGCTGCTGCCCGATCCCAGCAGAGTGCTGGGGGATGGCGAGGCAGTGGAGCTGGGAAAGGGAGCCAATGGAACACGCTGCCAGGAGGCATGAGGAGTTCTGCTGCCAGTGACATGAAGATATAGATGAGACTCAGGGTGAAAGATACGTTTCATTGATGAATACATCCCAGTCTTCTCAACGTGGTTAATCACCCAGTTCATTCTATAACCACAGATGACGTTCTTAAAAGCAACAGAAACCTACTTCCTGTGGATGCCTAGGAGTTTCCAGTGATGTGCGTGTTAGATCCCCTCTGTTCCTGCTGCCCAAGAAACACACCACTCAGGGCTCCCGCTAAGCTCCAGAACAAAGCTTCCCAAACAAGACAGAGAAATGCTGTCCCAGAGGTGTGCCCTGGCCATGTTCACTCGAGGTGTCACCTGCAGCAGAGTGACCGCAGAGCCTGACCAGTGCAGCTCTCCATGCTCCCCATGCCACCATGACCAGGGCTGTGCTACACTCTGGCCCAAAACATGTTCTGCTTCATTCAGAATAGAGACCAGAGCTGAGAGGTTGCCCATAACAAAGAGTACATGCACTACTGTCATGGTAAGATGCCCATACCTGTGCATGCATCCCATCCCAGTTTTGTGTAGGTGTTACTCTCAGGAGAGGTGACTAACTCCTGGGAGAGGGATGACAGCAAGTAAGCTCTTCCATAGTTCTCAGACCCATGATTGTTTCCCGAAGTTGCACAACTCTAGTTTCCATGCTTTCAACCACTGCAGAAGAAGGTGAGCCTCACTACATGCAGAAAATATATGACTGTTACTTACAAAATTCCTCAGGACTGAGAAAGTCTGCCGCTGTACTCAGCTGTTCACTTTCAGAGAGAAAAAAAAGCAGGTCCAGATCAAATCCGAAAGCCCATGAAAAAGCTCACTGCAGTAACCATCGCAGACTGTTCTGTTCCACCCTAAGCTCAGCTGAAACAGCTTGAGACCTAGATGCCAATGAAAGGTCCTCACCAAATCCACGACCTTCTCACTGTTTTTCTTACAGAACCTACCACAGGGCTCCTTCTCTCCTCCAGCTGATTTCTGACATCTGTGTATAACGCAGCTCTATAAAAGCAAAAAGATATTTGTAGCACAAAGCAGTCTTCAGTACAGCTGGCTGCACAGTTCCCCCGTGACCATATGGAGATGACAAGAACAGAACTAACTGCCCAAGTCTTCTTACAACAGAACTTAAATGCTCCTGTAACTCCACCCTACTTCTTCAGGAAACTTCCCCATTGGAAATTTCCCCACTAGGGAAAATTCTCTATTGCTAACAGTGGTTCACTGTAACCAGAGGTAAAATGTTGGGAAAGTCAGTGCCTGAAACACCACAGGCATTTTAAAAAATGTGTCATCTGATCAGAGCCATGTTTAAGCAACAGTCCTCAGCACACCAACAGCAAGTGATCCCTCTACAACTCAGGACAACTTATTTTTCATGGTTCTAGAAGCCATTAAGGAATACACACACACACACACAAACAAGCATGAAAAGCAAAAGGATGTTACTTACATTGAGCTGCTGCCTGCAGCAGGACAGCCTGTTGAACAGCGCAGAATACGGCTTTAAATGTATGCTTCAGCGTAGGTTCACCCACTCATGTGGCCTTCATGTATCTCAAAAAGTGGCTGAGATTCTCAGAAGAGTTAAAATGCTGTAAGATGACCACTTAAGAGCTTTCAGGAAATATTTTCTTCTTTCCACTTGACAGCCCACTCACAGTACCTGTCATGGAACCAAGAACACATAACAGACCAAATTGGTGAGAGTTTGCCTTTCTACTTGAAGTGTGGGAGGAAGGTGGCAGCAGCATACGAAATGGCAAAACGTGACATTTAGGTTCTCATTAGGAGGCTGAAGGGGAGGATTTCCATAATAGGTGAGACTGACGGACGTTTATTTCCACTGGTTTCTTCTCTGCTTAAAAGCACGTGAAATGACGTTTTATTTTCTCAGAAACAAAGATGCAACAAAAAGAAACCAAAAGTAATCTGTAAAACAATGACTTTGAGACCACAGAAGCCATCACCGTAGCCAGCTGTCAAAGCCATGAATTTGGTTTCCTCTTCTGCGTCGCTCGCCTTGAGCTCACTGGGCTGGGTTTTCCACGTTAGCGTGTAACAGCAAATCAGAGAACACTGAAGTTTTTTTTCACAGTTTTATATATGTATATGTATATATAGGTATGTCCATAGATGTCTACTGTTTTATATATTTGTATTATACACACAACGTTCTAAAGCATAAACTAGGTAAATACAGAGATGATCTAGATAAAGATGTAGATATAGATTTAGATTTCAATAAAGATGTAGATATAGACATAGNGCGGGGCGGGCTGTCCCTGGCGGCTCCGCGTTCCTCAAAGCTTTCAGTAAGCGAAACGGAAACTCAGGCAGGAGCCGCTTTGCTCCCCGCCGCCCCAATTCCCAGACGCGGAGTGTGGTGGGGCTGGCGCCGGAGGAAGGGGAATTCGGAGCTTCCTCGGACGCGGAGCCGCACTGCCGCCGTGGCTGGAACATTCGTTATGGGACACGGCCCCCACAGCCCCGCAGAAAGCATCCCCGAAACACGAGGACATCGGNGCCATCACCGTAGCCAGCTGTCAAAGCCATGAATTTGGTTTCCTCTTCTGCGTCGCTCGCCTTGAGCTCACTGGGCTGGGTTTTCCACGTTAGCGTGTAACAGCAAATCAGAGAACACTGAAGTTTTTTTTCACAGTTTTATATATGTATATGTATATATAGGTATGTCCATAGATGTCTACTGTTTTATATATTTGTATTATACACACAACGTTCTAAAGCATAAACTAGGTAAATACAGAGATGATCTAGATAAAGATGTAGATATAGATTTAGATTTCAATAAAGATGTAGATATAGACATAGATATGGATACAGATGTAGATGTAGACATAGATATAGATATGGATATAGATGTAGATTTATATATAGATAGGAATAGACACAGACATAGACACAGGCATCGACATAGGCATAGAGACAGGCACAGGTGTGCACACACGTTTAACAGCACAGGTACTGGAGGTTTTTTGATTTGGTTCGTTGTTTTTTGGGGGTGAACGTTGCTATCATTCTGCAACATGTCTTCCAGACGGATNCATCCCCGAAACACGAGGACATCGGTGAATCAAAAAACCGACGTGCTCCTGAGCCCCGTGCGACGGCGTAGCGCACTTACAGCGTAGGGTGTAAAGGAAATCCAAAATCCACGGCGGCACGCACATGGCACAGCTGCGTGCTGGCAGACTCATGGGATGCGCTCTGCGCCCGTGCCGTCAGTCCCGGGCACCGCGTTTGTGGTGGGGCCAGGAAGGAGCGGGAGGCAGGGCCTGCTGCCTGCCTGCTGCCTGCCTGCTGCCTGCCTGCTGCCGTGGGTCCCCGCCAGCCTCTCAGAAGTACAGTGTGCAGCATGAGATGGGTAGTGACAGCGCCTCTGCACCCCTGTAAGGGAGCGCTGCGAGGCAGCAGTGGGTGGGGGCCCCGTGTCGTACCCTGTCCCCAGCTCAGGAGCCACCAGCCCACCAGCAGCCACCTCCACAAGCACAGAGGCACAGAGGAAGGTCTTGGAGGAAGGGACATATGGAGAGCAGCTTGGCAACCACATCATCCAGCTCCTTCAGGACCCCGGGATGCATGCTGTCCGGCCCCATTGACCTGTACACATTCAGTCTCATGAGGCGGTCTCTGACTTGCTCCACTCTTACAGTGAGGAGGACGGGGGGGGAGAGGAAGGGGGATTTGATTCCTCCAAATTGCACATAGAAGTTCAGGGGTGTGAGAAGCTCCATGTCTGAGGAAGTCAGTTCTCCCTTCTCGTTTATCAGAGGAGGTACGCTCTCTTTGCACTTTCACTTCTGACCAGTGTACCTGCAGAATCCCTTCTTGTTATTTCTCACATCCTTCGTCAAGTTCAGTTCCATCTGCACCTTGGTTTTCCTGATCCCAACTCTGCGTGTCTGGACAACATCCCGTCACACGCCTGTGGCCGAGTGGCATGAACACAGCCCACATCCCCTGGAGCAGGTGTATCCCACCCACGGCCCATGGGCAGCTGGAGAGCGAGTAATGCGGCCCCATGGGATCGGAAACTTCTAATATTATTATGTGATTTTTAGCTATTTTTAGTGTTAGCCCAGCTTTATAGTCACACAGGGGGTAGCAAATATAAAATTGACAAAAAATAACCACTCGATCAGACTTCTGAATGCAGACTAATGGAGTGTCATCTACTGGTAGCCAGTGAAACACCTGGTGTGCAGCATGGGAATTTTTAAACGTAATTCTTGAAAGAGTAAAAGTGACCACAACATCTGCAGTGTCTGCACCTCAGCACAGGAAAACTGACGGCAACATTTGCAGTCTCCACCGTCAATGTGTTAGAATAGTTTTTCAACAGCTGTGGTATAGGAAGTACAAAATGTATCAAATACATTTTCTGCTTGTTATATTGCTATGATTGCATACACATCGTTGCTAATACTATGAAAATAAGTGCTTGCTTATTTATTAATTTTTTATTCCAGCATTGCAGGAATAAAAGGTCACATATCCCAGTTTTATGTTTTTCTTGCCCTCTTTTTTACAATTTAATGAAAAATATATTTTTAAAAAAGAAGTTTTGTTACTTATATACCTTAACTATATCGTATATTTTACATGCGGCCCAAGACAATTCCTCTTCTCCCAGTGCTCCCCAGGCAAACCAAAAGGCTGGGCCTCCATGCTCTAGAAATACCTTATTCTCATCTTGTTTTCACATTTGGAGGTGTCCAAGTATTCTGGGTGCACTTCAGTTACACTCCTGTTTCCTGACTGAATGGCATGCGGAGGACTCTTCAGACAAGAAAACATTCAAGAGCTGATAAGCCACGCTCTTTCACTGGAGAAAGAAGAGTGGCACCCACAGAGTATGTTAGAGAGCAAAGAGAAGGGGATGGAGAGTCTGCTCCCCCTAAGAATAGGAAATACGCTAACAGGAATCCTATCTTCAGCTTAGTCAGAATCCAGGGAAAATGTTATTGCCTTGGTATCTCTCCCTATACGCTGTTTCCCCCCCTGCAGTCCAGAAGTGTTAGGGAACTTCTCTAATGTTATCAAGCACAATCCGATACTGATGGAGGCTCACAACGTGTTACAACTTGAGAAGAACAGTACAAACAAAGGACCAAATGATAAACAATTATCCATTCTTCTTTTTCTTACAGTGAAAAAGCTATTTCAAATCCAAATAAAAAGGGAGAAGAGAATCAGATCATGGGTATCACCTGGCTGGCATTTACAGCACTTGTAATGTAAGAGTCCTTTTCCAAGTGGCAACCAAAATGGGCAAATATGAGCTGAGCAAACATTATTCCTGTGCCGTTGTTAAGTAGCAACACATCTCTTGAGGAATGTCTTCACTTTGAAGTTTTACAGGGAAAAACAAGTCTGTTTCATACTTTGGTATCCAATGTGTCCCTGTCCATATACAGATTTTACCACCTAAATTAACAATGGAATTTGGATTTTGATTTTAAAAACTTGGGAATTTGATGAGTAGGAATCAAATTTACCCATCCCGTTTTGTCCTTGCAGTTCAGATCGGTGCTAAGCTTGGAGGTAACCAGTATAACTACTTCACCTAATATTTTAATACACTTTAAATAACAATTGCTTAGTAATAAACATGACATTGGTAAATAGCATACTTAAAAACACATAAGCGGATAGGTATGATACCTAAAAATAAAGCTATAAATCAGTCATCAAAACAAGCAGGTCTGAGAAACCTCTCTCCAGTAAAAACAAAAGCCTACAAAAACTTCATTCCCAGAATGAAGAGGAAGCTGCTCAACTTTACTAAGCTGATGATTTCTTTAGTAAACTAAGAGGATTAGATAACACTGGGACTTCCCTTATTGTGAACAACAAAGTGCTGTGTCAAAGCCAAAGGGTTATATACACCCCATGCATTCTTGGACTTTCAAAGTTCACACATCCCTATATATTCATTTACTTCCTTTTCTCAAAAGACGTATGCTGAGTAAAACAAAAACTAAAATCTTCAAGGGTTGTCATAATTCTTTTTTTCTTTAACATAAGATAGTAAAAATCTGGATTTTTTTGTTGAACGATCATTCCCAAAGGAGAAATAAGCAATTCTCACAAGCTAAAGGATTACCGTGGGATTAAAAAGTCATACGTGTTTACAGCCATCCATGTTTATAGTCAATATACTTCTAGTTACCATAAGGAAGAGATTCAGACAAATATGCTGTGATAAAACAGGAAAATTGTTCCCCTAAAGACTATGATCTCAGAGAATTGCTTTTCATCTCTTTCACATTATTTAACTGTTTTGATCCAACAACTTTTAAGTTATAAAGTGCCAAATGAGGATTTGCTGTTCCATTTTGGAAAATGTTAAGGCAGATTTTGGAATTTATTTCTGTAGATAACCTTTCCAGTTCAATGAAATCAATTAGGCAGACTGACATAGACATAAATCTCCTTTCCAGATACTAGTTCTACAGGCTATCTCTATCATGATTTGATTTATGAAGCTGAAATTGTTTTACCAATTATTATGGTAAAAATCAAATGGATTCCTCAAACTGCACTACATGCAAAGATAAGGGGAAAAAATTGTTTGCTTTTTTTTCAACATCTATCGTTTTCTATTGTTGTTTTTTTTCTTTTATGCTCCTTTTCTTTCATGCCATGTAAAAATCACATTTAACTTACTCAATGAACATGTAAAATGATGCAATTTAGAATTATTTCACCTTTATATCTTAACAGAAATATTTTCCTCCTATGTGATTTAGAACAGATGACAGATCAGAGGAGAAAATGGAACATGTTTTATCCATGTTGTAGTTTCATTTTCTTTAATGGACTAACGTGGACAAATCTGGGTGAATTTGGCCTAGCTATGGCTTTCAGGATTACACTGCATTAATCCATCTGCTTTGGCCCTAAAACAACTGATACCAGATAAAGATGTTGTGCAAAAGGCAGATTATTACCACTGCTTATTTATGTGGAAGTCAAAATTAAAATTGTATGTTCAACTGGTCACCAACAGGCCACAGCCTGGAGTATTTGAACACATGCCTGTGCCTAAATCTAGGTTTTACACTGCTGCACTTCACAGGACAGTGTCTCCTGGCCGATGATGCTAGCCCATCATAAACAAGGCACAGTGCCAAGGCAGACTTGGCAACACTGCTCTGACCCAGTCTCGGTCTCCCTCATTCTGCATGTGAAGTACAGAGGTACCACGGCAGTGATGGAGAGGCAGGTGAGTACCAATCAGCCCAGCAGGACAGAGATTCTGGGTTTGATTGTGGCTCTTCAGTGAGTTTATGGTTTCTTGTGAGCAATGTGCACTGGGGAGGTGGGGAGTGCCAACTGGGACACAGTTACATCCCCTACTGAGGAGCCATGGGTTTCCAGTGTCAGTGAAACAATACTGCTTGGCTCCTGTCAGGTGCAGGTATCAGCTAGGACAGGTGGGAGCTGCTCTCCCTGCTGCAGATGGGCTCCTCTCTGGTGTCTGGAGCCTGGCATAGTGCAAACCTGCCTCCCTCCACATGCATAGACCACAGCCGTTCTCCATGCCCCCTTCAAAACTGGCCTTTGTTCTTTCCACTGCCTCTTAACTCATCAACCCTTTCTTCAGAAACTAGCCCCTCTTCTGTAGCATGCAGCCACAGTCTTCCCCTGCTCTTTATTCCAGGAGACACACTGCCTCATCAAGTTGCCCCTCCACAGAAACCAGGCCTCTGCAACAGAGGTCTACCAGAGCTGTGAAGAGGTTCACTGTGCACTGGGAAGGCTTTCTGCTCAGGAAGGGAAGAAATGCGGTCAAACTGAAATGGTTGCTTGGCTGTAAGAAGGTCCTTGAGTGGGGCCGGATTATATCTTTGGTAAGTGGCTTTGAGGGAGAAGGGCAGTCTCGCAAACCTACCACAATTTTCCCCTCTGAGGCTCTGTTACAGAAATCCGTGTCCTGCCTGCAGGGAACGGCTGCCACCTTGCGCGGAGCTGGGGTACAGCAGGACATTTCCCCCGGGATCACTGCAGCCGAGCAGCGGGCAACCCCAGGAGCCAGGGCTGCCTTCCTCCGCACCCGCAGGCTGCAGCTCCTGCCCGGGCCTCGCGCGCAGAGAGCGTTTTGGTTCGTGGTACAGCCTCACTCACGTATTAAACTTCAGTGAAGTCTGCCAGAACGGGTCTTTTCAACGCAATTCTGCTTTCCTGAGACTTGCAGCTGGCATTCTAGAGTATGTGTATATATATGTATATATGTGTATATATATATATGTATATATGTATGTATGTATATATGCATGAGGGCTGCTCCACAACATCAGAGGCGGATGTTGGTGGTCGGGCAGCAGAGGCTGAACCTCCCCGCCAATATCCTGTTCCATGTTGTTGCTGTGTGACAGATGGCAGCAGAGGTGCACTCTGACCAAATGGCGTCTGACATGGGAGTGCGGATGAAGCAAAGGTGTGGAACTGAGTTCCTCCATGCGGAAAAAATTGCACCCATTGACATCCATCAACAATTGCTGAATATTTATGGAGACCAAACAGTGGATGTGAGCACAGTGGGGTGGTGTGTTTCAGCAGTGGCAACTGTGACAGTGGGGCACCTCTGCTGGTGCAGACTGTTACGAGCGCAGCATGCAGGCTCTTGTTCATGGCAGGTGAAAATGCATAGCCAATTGTGGAGACTATCAAACAGTGTTACTGTGCTCTTCATAGCTGTTGTATTTTCCATGGAAATAAATAGGAGGCATTACTTTCAGAGCAACCTACTTATATATTTATACACAAGCATTTTTGTTCAAGTGAGCACTGCAATCGCTCCAGTAAAACCACAGAATCCCAGAGTTCTAGGGGTTGGAAAGGACCTCGAGAGATCATCGAGTCCAACCCTTCTGCCAGAGCAGGTTCCCTACAGCAGGTTGCACAGGTAGGCGTCCAGNTTATAGTAAAAACCCTTGCTTTCAAAGGTGTATGCAGAAACTTGTGCCAGGGATCTTCATCCTTGCATCTACAAGCAATTAAATCAATGGACTGTAAATCAAATATACTGTAAACAGGCTTTGTGAATTTGATAGGAACTAGTCTGCCAAACATCATGAGCTGAAAATACATTCTACTATCAGCTTTGTAATGTATGTATCTCCTCCCAAACTGAAACCACGAATGGTCAAGAGACTGAGCATTTTTAAAAGTCACAAGCCTTTTCAAAATATCATGAAAAACCATCTCTGTGAGGTCTTAGTAAGACTTGAAGTAAAAATGTCAAGTAATTTCCCGAATAGAAAAAAACCTTTTTTACTCCTATTTTGCTTTGCCATTAAAAACAGACGGGAGGGAAAACACAAAGATAGCACAATTTTTTTTATTTTTTTATTTTTTTGTGAGAAAAAGATGTCTTAGAATCATAGAATCATTTGAGTTGGAAGGGACCTTTAAAGGTCATCTGGTCCAACTGCCCTGCAATGAACAGGGACGCCTACAGCTAGAGCAGGGTTCTCAGAGCCCCGTCCAGCCTGACCTTGAATGCTTCCAGGGATGGGGCTTCTACCTCCTCTCTGGGCAACCTGTTCCAGTGCTTCACTACTCTTATCATTAAAAACTTTTTCCTTATATCCAACCTATATCTCCCCTCTTTTAGTTTGAAACCATTTCTGCTTGTCCTATCATCACAGACCTTGCTGAAGAGTCTCTCCCCTTCTTTCTTATACCTCACTTTACATACTGAAAGGTCACTGTCAGGTCTCCCCGCACCCTTCTCTTCTCCAGGCTGAACAGCCCCAGCTCTCTCAGCCTGTCCTCATAGGAGGGGTGTTGCATCCCCTGGATCATGTTTGTGTCCCTCCTCTGGACACACTCCAACAGGTCCATGTCTCTCCTGTGCTGAGGACTCCACACCTGGACGCAGTGCTCCAGGTGAGGTCTCACAGCGCAGAGCAGAGGGGCAGGATCACCTCCCTTGACCTGATGGCCACGCTGCTTCTGATGCAGCCCAGGGTTCGGTTGGCTTTGTGGGCTGTGAGGGCACATTGCTAGCTCATGTCCAGCTTGCTATCCACCAGTACCCCCAAGTCCTTTTTGGCAGGGCTGTGCTCTATCCTTTCATCCCCTAGCTTGTACTGATTGCGGGAGTTGCCACAACCCAGGTGCAAGACCTTGCAGTTCTTCTCCTTCTTCTTCTCAGACATTTTTGTTTCAAAAAATACATTTGCAAAAATGTCTGCATTTAGAAAATGAACAAGTATTAGCAGAAAGAATCATTGACAGGTCAAAACATTAGCAGAAGCAAGTATTTGAAAATGGCATTCACTACATAGAAACACAGGTTCATAGAAAAGTCCAGTTTTGGAAGGGACCTCAGAGATGAGGTCCCTGGCCAGGCAGACCACAGCCCATACTGCAGTCCTGGAATATGCCATCCCAAGTGCAGGACTTTACATTTGTCTTCACTGAACTTTGTATGTTCTTGCTAGCCCACTCTTATAGCCAGTCAAGGTCTTTCTGGAGGGTGGCTCTCCCTTCAGTGATGTCCACTTCCCCACTATGTTTGGTGTCATCAGGAAACTTCATTAGTGCACATTCAATCCCATTGACCAGATCACTTACAAAGGTATTGAACAGTGTGGGCCCTAATACAGATCCCCAAGAAACTCTATTCATACCAGGCTACCTGCTTGAAGAAGAGCCAAATGTCATCATTCTGAGCAGAGACTGATAGCCAGTTCCTCACCTCTCCTACAGGCCACTTCTCTAGCCCACAACACACTGTTTTTTCTAAGAGGAGGCTGTGGAAAAGTGCCAGAAACCTTGCAGAAATCCAGGTAGATAATGTCCAGCGCTCTCCCCATATCAACTGAGAAATTACTTTCTCATTGTAGGCAATTAGGTTTGTCACGCATCGTTTGCATCTGTGTATTGAACTAGAAGACTCTTTCTGGAAAAGGCTTATTAATTTTTGCTGTTGGGTGAGATCTCTCATCTGTGATGTAGAGCCTGAGGTGCTGTATAGTCTCACAGACCGTGAGGCACCTCAAAGAGATACTGTTCAATCCTGAAAGAAATTCTGGAGAACCTATCCATTATTTCTATCACCTTTTAAAAACCAGCTGACAGAACACAATTTTTGTCTCAATGCTTCTTTAATAATGAAAACATAGTTTCTTTGGATTTGCAAATCAGCCTCTGCTTGTGGTTGGCAATGCCATGGAAACACCCCGGTATTTTATGAGCCTAAGTGCCAAGCCCACTTAATGTCCTTCTCTGCTAATTTATACTATGCACCTGGCTGGGATCCTGCCAGGGCTCATATACATGCTGAATACAGGGACAAGATCCAGGAGGCCTCTCTATGTTTCTTTCTATGTTTCTATGGATCAGAAGGAGAAAAGACACCTGAGTCCACTGGTGGTGGTGACCTCTGGCCACACCATGTCCTGAGGAGAGGTGAGGAGAGGTACGGCACGGCGGGGAGGCCATGGGAGTGGAACGCATGGGAGGACGCAGGTGCAGCAGGCCCAGGGCCAGGCAGTGTGTGGCCAGAGGCTGCCGCTGTGCCAGGTGTCACCTGCCTCGTCTGTTCTGTGCTCCAGGACAAAATGAGGGTTGTCTTCTCCAAATCCGTGAACGAAAACCTGAAGGTTCAGCAGGAGTTTGTGCACATGAGCTCAGGTACCCACAAAGCACACAGCTTTGGTACCCGCTGAAGTTGCCACACAAAGCTGGGCTCAGGGCTGCAAGTGCTGAGCACTGCTCATCTTCCAGGGTTAAAGGTGCTCAGTTACCACGTCCATCCACTCTCAGATGTGTTTGCCTGACGCTGCAGACCCAGGTGTGTAAAGCACCACTCCTCTGGATCTAACAGCTTCCTTGGCACTCTGCGTTAACGAGGTGCAGAGGTAGAAAACTGCGGTAGCCTGACCTTAAAAATAAAGTTTTGGAAAAATATCCTGAACAGTCCCCTGAAGTACAACTGAATTACCTCACTGTAAAGCTACGTGTGTGTTACAGACAGTCAGCAACAGCATGGTTAATAGAACACAGATACTATTCTCTTAAAATATATGAGGTAAGTATGCTTGAACTCTCCCACTCTACAAACTCAAATAGCTCTCCTTAGGTTCCATAACTGGAGTTACTCCACGTTACTAGGAAGCCACCAGGTGGCTTCTCATTGTCCTAGAAACCTGAAACTAAATAGGGAAGAGGACATCATTTATTCCCTCACATAAAATAATAAAATAGCAGATGGAAAGAAAATAAATAAAAATAAAATAGAGAAGGAAATGTAGCAGAGGTTACAGTTTTCTGATTTGTTGCCAGGTATCTTATGATCTGTAACTTGTTCATACACTGAAGGCTGGACTACAATCTAAGTAGTAGTGCCATGTAAGTAACAGTGCCAACTAAGTAAGCTTAGCTGGAGTTTGTCCCCTTAGTTTTGCTTTTAAAATGGATACAGGTTAAGTTTGAAATATTTAAAGTAGTGGTTTATTAAGTCATCAGCAGATGGCATATTCTAGTTTTCAAAGCTGCTACATGTAGATAGTAGGTTTTATAGGGTCATTTAAATTGAACTCTGCAGGTGGCACTGGAAATGTAGCTATGAAAGAGAAAGCGTAAGGAAAGGCAGTATAACAAAATACCAGATAGTTCTTTACTGTTTAAATAAAATCAAATTTTTGCAAGATTTGCAAACATCATTTTTATCTTTGCTGGATTATAGTTTTCTTGGATGCAACCATAAGCTTTGTGTACAAACAGTTAGTAAAAAACATATATATATATTTTCTTATACAAAGGTAGTCAGGGTTTTTGGAAATCCAAATAGCAGAGGATGATGATGAAATTAAAGTGGAGGCTTTCTACATGATCTGCTTCTCTGCTGTGCAGAACAGAAGATGGTGTCGAGAACACAACTTGAATTCAGGGCAGCTTTTGTAGGGTGTGGGTGGCTTTGACTGGCAAACCCTGTTTGGCCTTTTGGCCACAGAAGTCTAGTTCTAGCCCAAATGCTCAGACTAATATCAAAAATCAATCAACTTCTTTCTCTTGAGGACAAATACAGAATAATAATAATAATAATCCCTTTCACGATCACTTATAAAATCTTTTCAAGTTGCTCTATAGGATTTTTTCCTGTGTGGTATTTCATCTTTTTGACAATACTGTTAGGCAACGTAGTAGATTTCTTTCTAGAACTACAAATGCCTGCTCATATCCAATTTATACTATGTTTGCAGACATACCATCCATGTTAGAAAACCAGTGCCTATTAAAAATGCATGAAGTGGGCAGTTATGTCATGTGCAAATTATGCAGTGGAGTCAAGGGGGAGAACCAAACATTGTGTCAGAAAGGGATAGAGAAAAATAGCTCTGCTTTGAGCCTAGGAAGAGGGTAAGGAAGAAGAGAAGAGTGCAATTTGTCTTTGTGTATGAGAGTAAAATGCAAGTAAAACTTGTAAATGCATTTAGATTGTAGTGTTAGACAAACTACTTTCAGGCTATACGTGGAAAACAGTGCAGCCTGACTTATTTGCTTTTACACAGGAATTGTTACTGGAAATTCATGGAGAAGCTACGTCAGTCTAGGACCAGTATGAAATAGCTTACCTTAAAGCATTAGATATTCTCTCATGGTGATATGTTTTCATTTGGATGCAGTAAGTTCGCCCATTTTCCTCTGAAAATCTTCATACTTCTTAATAAAATAGAAGCTTCGACTTCAAGGAATACAATGTATTTGCTATGAGAGATTCAGAAATACTGATTTGTTTTAAACATAAATCTATTTCAAAGCAAGATGCGGGATCAAAATTTCTTGGAGTTTTTTGGAGTTTGTGTGTGTACCTTGGAGAGCTCTGTGATTACAACATTGAGCATATCCTTATTATTACAACGTAGAGCATATACTTACTCCACAACAATTGGTGTGGATCAGGAAGTCATCAAAAATTGTTTGTCGTAGAATGCTTTACCTATTAACAGTGACGGTGTGTCACTGCTCAGGAATGAAACATTTATGTCATTGGATTGATGTGGAAAGAAAAAACACAGGAGGTGCTGGTGAAACAGGTAGAATCTGTGAAGGCTTCTGGAGTCGCTTGCATATTAGGAGAGCCATAAAGTTACTATAAATTGTTTGGAAGAGGACTCCTGTGCTATACATTTCCCTAAAGGAATGTTTGGATTAAAAAATAATAATAAAAGAAAAAATATAAAAGAAATAGGCATATACTCTCTTCTGAATGGAAAAAACATAAAAAGCTGTTTAGACATTCACTGACCTTCTGTGGAGGACTGTAGCTTTGAAGGAGACTGTTGCAAAAATAGGAAGGCAAGTAACATGACAGAAGGTGACAAAGAACTCTCCAAATCCCAACCACTTGTGCATCTTAAAGCTTGGTCAGTTTTAGAGTCACTCTGCTGTGTACTGAACACTCAAACCAGCTTGACTATTTCCAAGTAGGAGAATGTTAAAAGATGTTGTAAAGTTGTGTGCATGTTTCTTCTTTATAAATTTCTTGGGGTTACTCTGCAAAAAGAAGGGATTGTGACCTTGTAAAATGTACCTTAATGCTTTTTTGGTAAAAAATGAAACAAAACAAAAACCAACAGATTGTCAGCTTGCCTTGGTATTGAAGGACTTGCCAGTTGTTTGTGTTGTGTCTTGATGTGGCTTCAGAACACAGTATCAGTCTGTATCAAGAGAAAACTCCCCATGGTAGAAGTTTGTTGAGACTTCATTTTTATCATAAGCCTGCTCCTTGGAGTGCCACTTGCAAAATTCTCTCTAAAGACCTAATATGCTGGATCTGCAGCTCAACCCTAGCATATCACCTTGCTAAATGCCTTTGGCATGGCTGAGCGTATGAGAGAAGGTTGCCCGTCACAGAATATGCATATCAGAGTATTTATTGTCATGAGCCATGTGAGTGCTCTTAATACAAAATATAATACAAAATACAAAATACAAATACAAATAATACAAATAAAATAAAATTTTTAATACAAAAAGTGCCTTCTGTATTTCTTTCTTTGAAGAGCTATGCTCTGTACTTCTTATGCTAGTTAGATATTAATTTGCCATTTTTGGCAATTCAAGTGTATGCCTTCAAAAAGTCATTGAAATTACTAGGTAAATAAGAAAGCTATTTTCAGATGTACAAAGCAACCTCAAAAAATATTTACATTTTGAAACTGACAACTAAGAGTGCAGCAATATTTGTGGTTGATCATGCCTTCCTCAGCATGAGTTAGAACACTTTATTTTTTTTTTTTATTTGATACTTCCAGACAGTGACATTCTATGATCATCAGGTGGGTTCTGAAAGAGGAAGCTGTCTGAATTCATATGCTTTGCTGAAGCTTGCTAAAGACTTTATTGTGATAAGAAAAGCTTTAGTTTATAATCTAAGTACATTGTCTTCAAACAGTTTTTAAAAATGTATAAGAAATCCCACACATAGTACACTGTCCATATAGTGATATTTAGAGTGATATGAAGGCAAATGATGGTAAAAGCCATGGGACAGTACAGATGAATAGTGTAAATTTGATCTCTTGCTGTTAATGAACTTGATTCTTGACTACACAGAGGAAAGCTACCAAATTTACTTTGCTCTACAGAAGAAGATTTTTGTGTTGATTTATAGACATTCTAAATGCATTTTAAAGGCTCTTACTTCAGAGCACAGATATTAAAAAAACCCTAAGTTGTCCTGTGATATTTCTGTTAAACTTTCTCATGTATAGAGGAATCAAAATTGCTTTCTTTTCTCTTGAATGAGGTAGGATTTCCTCATACCTTCTTCTTGCCAAATTGAGAACTGATGTCTGCTCTCCTGTTGGGTACCACATGAACAGCAAAGCAATCTGTTGAAATGAGCTCTGGTTTGGTCTGACTTTTAACAGCCAGGCACGTGTAATACTGGTACAGAGACAGCATCGCAAGAAAGGGAAACCAGCATTGAAGCCTTAGCGTGCCCTGCATGCCAGATTTCCAAGCCAGCAAAAAATGAACGAAAGTCTGGTTGTCTGTGGGAATAATAATAATTCACTTGAAAAATAATTGTACAATCGCCTTATATTTTGAAATACAAATGTTACAATTCTAAAACATTAGATATAAAAAATTTAAGAGGTTAAAAGAGTATAAAATTCTATCACAAAAAGTTAAAATAAAACCATAAACATTTACCAGATCTATAGAATATCTATTGCTATATTAAGTGGTAAGTTCCCCCAGCGCTGCTCAATATTATGTGTCAAGCTATAGCACATACATAAATCTGTTATAATTGGTAATTTTAATAAAAAGTAATAGCCATTATTTAAATACTATTTGTTATAAAAGTTTTGCTTTAAGGTTACAGAAGGTTGGCTCTGGCAGACTTTCAGGGGCGGATCAGCCCAATAGTGGAATACTGGCAGGCTTGAAAAATCTGAATTTTAGGAGAAAATAAAAAAGGGAAAGCAAAAATCACTGAAGCTTCTGGAAAGAGAAGAGGCTAGTTACTGATTAGGGCTTACAGATGTTTCTGTGGCTAACAGACTTTTTTTGGGGGGGCTGAGTGAGTAGCAGTTCAGAATGATTTGGGGTTTTCTTTGGTTCAGTTTTGTTGTTTTTCTAGCAAGAGAATTTCTTATCAAACCAAAGGATACAGTCTTCTCTGTGGGGAAGCTTAATTGCATTGAGGAGTCAAAGATAATCCTCCAAATTAATCTTTGATGGGAGCCACATAACCTTTGAGAAAATAAACAGGCTAGGAAAACAACATACTTCTGACAAATCTTGTATTTACTCATAATGAAAATGTTTGATTATAACCTCCTGTCTGCAATATGAATCTCTGGATAGTCTCAGTCCCCTTCTCCTTCTATCCCTCCTCTCTCCCTGTTTAATTATGTCAGACTGTAAAGTACATTCTCCTCCCCAGGTAATCTCGGATAGCCAGGGAACAGCCATAGAGCTGCCTTCGTAGCAGTTAGTTTAGGGAAGTTTATAGTTATTAAATTTGCTCCCTGTATACTGTCTGTGTGAGCAAGGAAAAAGCTCCATACACCCTGGTAAAGAAGTGCCAATATCAAGTAAACCTGTGGAAGTGTGTTTGGGAGGGTAGAAAGGGATTGATTATTCTGTTTTGCCAACGCAGTGAAACACATCTTTTGAAAAACAAGAGAGAGGCTGGCATGGTTTTTCAAAAACCTCTTTTGGGGCCCCTAACACCACAGGTTCATTTTAAGCCTTTGGTAGACTACACTATTCTATTCTAATGTGCACCAGCCAGTGATATTGAATCTCCCCTGCAGTTCTGTACTTAAACCAATATATTTATGCTCCTTCATATACGTGTGTGTATATGAATAAATATATTTATATATATATCCCCTAATGCTACAATGTGTATTCTGAGTTTTTAAAAACAAAGAGGAATGTAGTGGTTTCTTCTGTAACTGAAGCATTCTTTTGTACATAGCACAGAAACGCCAAAAAGTGATGCTGGACTCTTGCCAATTCGGTACCTGTAGAAATAACTCACTCAAACTACAGATCACAAGATATTTGCTTCTGAAAATGACTCTCACATGCTCTGTGCTTTCTTTTGGCTTCAGCTCTTGCCTATGGAGAGACAGGTAGGCACTTCGCACTGTATGTATGAGCACACATGTGCATGACCTAGCTTGATGTGAAACAGCTGTGGAGTATTTTCTCTGTATAAATGGCTGTGATGCTGTCAGTGTCATAAGAATACATTTTATGATATTATTTCACTATAGCACAAACGTGTAAATATCAACCTCATTAACTATAATTCAATGTTATAAAAGATATGTGGAAACGATACATCCAAGAAGGAAAAGTTAAATAAATTAATCAGGTATAACTGGTAAGGCTCCAGGAGCATAAATAAAGACCTGTATACTATATATTTGTGCATAAATATCAGTACATTATATATAATGGCACATAAATATATATACAAACTGAGTCAACAGCATGATTTTTCAGAAAAAAATGAATGTCACTGTGGATTTATTAACCAGGGATAAAATTACTCAATTTGCACAGCTGATGACTTTGTGGGGAAAGAGATTTTAATGCTTACTTTAATAAGCAGACAGGCTGTGAAAAGTTCAGAGAACAGGGGTAAGAATAATGAAGGCATTAGAACCTATGGCAGAATGATGAAAAAATTGTATTTGGCTGATGCTATAAACACACTTGTTATGCATTTGAAGTTTTCGTATGTGTTTTTTTTTTTTAAATCCTTCCCTTTTTCTCATGTGTCCTTTTAAAGACCTTCAGTCTCAATTTTCCATTGCAAAAGCAGGCAAGAATTGGAATAAATATTAGGAGACACTGAGTACTTAACTGTCATTATATGAGTTACTAAGAAAGGCAATGAAATCTGTCATTTGTGGCCTTGAAGATCAGAATAAACAAATGTCTATTTCTGCTCGTTGCTTTCAGGCTAATTTTAAATAACCTCTGGATATGCCTTCTAGACTTACGCTCATGACTATGTGAACACAGAAGCTGACGTACCTGAACAGAATGCAGGTCCACTTAACCATAGCCTGGCTAATACGTAAGGAACAATTTCTTCTAGATTCATTTTGAACTCTATACTCACATCTTTTTTCCAGCCTTACAATTTCTAACCTGCTCAAACCCATAAGTAAATGCAATCCCTCCTTCCCTTCCCTTCCCTTCCCTTCCCTTCCCTTCCCTTCCCCTCATAATATATCCAGATACAAATACTGCTTGTCCTTTATCATAGAATCATAGAATCTGTATCTATATAAATGTTTTTATATTCATACATGCACCTTTCTTAAATTACTGCTTTTGTGAGATTTGAATTGAATACTGGAATACACTGTTCTTAGTGTATATATAATACATAATCTTAGTGTTAATACATAGAATATATATATAATACATAACAGTTCTATCAACTTCCTTTACTAGTGCAGATACTGAGAATTTTGTGAGGGAGAGATGAGGAAACCATGACTATCAGGCAGCTCAATGCCACTCTTCATCTACCTAGTTATTTTTGAACTGAGGAAGAATATGTATTTGAGATGAAGGTCTTATATGCATAAGTTTTATTTCAGTCAAATATAAAACACATTAAGAATGCAAAGAAGTTGTTACAAGACAGGCTACTAGAAATTTTATAACACTCTAGGCATTGGGTCACATTCTGTTTTAGTCATTTGGCTTATAGAAAAGTACAAAATATTACGTAAAACACCAGGGGAGAAGAAAAAAAAACACTGGAAAGGAAAAAATATTGATGAAATATTGTATGTAGTAGGTTAAGAGTACTTCAGCCTAGACAAGTAAGATGAGTTGATCTAATAAGACTATCATTCTGTTCTTGGTAGAAACTTATATCTTTCACACATCTTAGGATGATCTTACTCCTTACTGCTATCCTATTTGAGCAATAAGCTATAAGCAGAAATGCAAAAGAGAAACATCAGAAGGGGTGGGAGGAGTTGCATATATACTTCACCCTCAAATAACACAGTCAGCAAGCAGTGTTGTCTTCTGTTTTTCCTAGTAAATTCTACTAGCATATTAGTCAACATAAAATGGGGGTTTTATCACTAAATTAAGTGTCTTTCGAAAGGCATATGTGTGCTACGTTTTGGCTGTTGGCAAGAAGAAAGATAGCTAGCCACAGAATGGCTCGGGTTGGAGGGGACCCTGAAAGATCATCTAGTACAGCCCTCAGTGCTAAAACACCAGTAAGATTCTGAAAAATAAAACTTCTCATGCTTTTGTCACTTTCATTGATCAAAACAGGCAGAGAACTGATAGATGCTTCTGCATAGGTGTCTTGTAGAGATTCCTTCTTTCCATCTCTGACACGTTCTTTACATCTGCAGATTTGCCAATTTATATTTTAGTAAAAGATAACCAGTTGCCACGATGATACCTGAAAAAAATTATTTTTTCTTAATGTATTAGGTACTGAGTAATTTTCTGTCAGGTTTTTAAGTCTTCAGCCTTTTCCTCTCTAAAGTTTTCACACTGAATTGATCTAAAGGAGTTTAAGTTCTATTACAATAAAAACAATTGCTCCCTTTCTTCCATGTGAAGTAAAATTTAAGCATGCTCTCCCTTTCCTGAGTTCTACCATCCTTCTCCCTTTGGGGTGGGAAGCAGTTACATTTGTTTTCTATTGACAAGATACTACTAGCGTTTATGGCATTTCTAATGCATTTGTCTTGAAACATTAGAAAAATTGTTTTGCCCTCTAGGTGATCTGGGCTTAATTCAGGAAATAAATGTTCTCTGGTAACAATTCTATATCCTTATTAGTTTGTGTGCATCAAATGGAACAGAACAAGATGAATGACATCTGTGTTGAAGAAGATTAGAACAATCTATCTCACAAGAAAAAAAAGCCGTTTTGGTTGGAATAAGCTGGCAGACCGTATTCTATGCTCTGCCTGAAAACTGTGAAGAAGTAAATGCAGTGGTTTACAAAGAGCAAATTTTAATTATTTCTAACATACAGGCATTACCAGCAAAAAATGCAAACAGACTGATTGCTCCGCCAGAAATGAGACATCAGCAGTGAAGTACATCTCTTCAATGGAATCAGACTTACCAGACTTTTATCTGGAGAATATTTGTGACTAGTACATCTTACTATGAATGCAGTTTACTTAGTTATAATTTTAGTCTTGCTCAGAGGTGCACCTGCAGCCAATCCTCATTTCACTGGGGGGAATTTACTTCCCTGCTAAGAAAAAATGCCCTCTGAAACTGCTTCCTTTAGCTGTATGAGTTCTCTGTAGTTCCTTACTTGTTAGTAGAGCAAACTACTGCTCTTCTAGTCTTCTGCTGTTATGTCCATTGAAATTAAATCTGGCCATTTAATTGTTCTTGTATGAAAAAAATATTTCTTGATGGCTACGTTTAAAAGAGAAATAAAGGGAATCTCTCTCAAGCAGAACTTGTAAGAGTCCAGCATGTAAAATGGATAAGTAAAGAGATTTTGCATCTATTTTAATTCTGTAACAAAATGTTTTAAAGAAAGCAGCAGTCATTTTGGAAGCAGAGATCTGAAATGGATAGGAAGTTAATATTTTAACTCCCTTTTCATGCAGCAGTATCATTTTATAGCAATTTCTTCTGGTTTTCATTTTGACTCAGTAATGAATCTGCACTTCTTAAAAACAAACAAACAAAAGCCACAAGCTTGTAGAGCCCACAAGGACCATATGTAAAGAAATTACTGGGGGATGGAAATAATAAATTAAATTGTTCTTACTTGCTCAGCTCTTAGTCAGATTTATGAATCAATTGATATTGTAATCTTAACTGTCCTACACTGCTTTACGTATTTTTTGTTCCAAACCTTTTTTTGACGTAACTGTCTATCCAAAGACTTTGGTTTGTCTTTACAATTCTTGTATAAAACTCCTGAGAATCCTACACAGTGATACAGTGCCCCAAAACTTATCTTACTCTGTAGATAAAAGGTGTTAAAGTGCAGGTGGAGGACACCCTTCTGCACTGTGCTGAGTGTTCTTTGCTGTGATGTCAAGAAGCAGAAGCACAAAAATGCTAGGTTGCTGCCAAGGAACCTTACGTTCACATGACAGCCTATGGACTGGAACCTCACCTTTTTATTGCCTAAAACTTCAAAAGGATTTACAAGATTTTTGTGTTATTTTTAAATGCCATGTAATTCCACTAACTGATTGACAACAACAGGTGTACAAAGTATAGGTTTTTTTCCAGTGCAGTTTACATTCTGGCTTGTGGCTAATGTTTTGAGACCCCTTGCTTTTTATGATAGCTTTTAGCTTGTAAATATTTTGTAATATGTCTTTGCAATTGGAAGCTTTAAAAATTGAATTCACTTTTAAGAGAGTGTAATTTCTTGCAGTGCTAATAATTTTAATTGCTCTGTGTACTCCAAGTGAAAAATATTTGCAGGCAAGCTTTGAAGCTGCAAGATAAAACATTTATTTTAACTGTTTGATCTAGAGGCCCATTTCCTAACACTTATTTACGCACGTTGGATGTAGAATCAAGGAAATGCTGTGTAATCATTACAAGTTACCATCTCTGTTTTGCACTCTAGTGATTTACTATGTAGGTGTAAACATGGGTATCACTATTCTATTTCCGATTTCTTTTTTGCTAAACAGCTATTTGTAGCAGCTTCTATTTTTGCACATTGATTTGGAAGGTTGACACCTAGGACGAGTCACATAAGCCTCAATCTTTCATCTGCTTATGAAATGCCTAGTGCATTGCTACTGCAAGTTGTTTATGCAGTTATTTAGCTAAACTACACATAAACCAACTGTTATAAATGCTTTGTAAGTGATTTGCAGGTTTTTGTATGCAACTGTCATGTGTTAAAAAAATTAAATCTTATTTCCATTGTGCCTCTGAGTACTCAGAAAGCAGAAGTCACTAGCTGTTTAATAACGCTTTCAGACTTTCTGATGGTTGAAAAACTGCAAGTAGAAATAACTTTCTGTTACAGCCACAGTAGCCGTGGCCTTTACACCTCTAATGGACGTGCGAGAGATTAGCCTGTGACAGAACTGAAGGTTCTTTTAAAATGAATGTAAGGTTATTCTAGCAGTTTCTTTGTTTTTCCCTCTTTTATTTTTTTTTTATTTTTATTTTTTAGATTTGTATTGTGAGTTATAGAACTTAAGCAGAGACACATCGTGTATATTTTTCTGGCTGATAATTCCTTTAAGGTAACTTTCTGTGTCAGTATCCATTTACAGGACCATCAGCACAATTATGTCTTAATGATGGTGACATGAAATGCGGTTCCCTAAGGAGTGTAACTGCCATAATGGCTCTCAAGTCGAGTGCTTGCCCTGCTCCCTTTTCAGAAGGACTTGAGGAAAGGGCTGCATCTGCTAGGAGAGCCATTAAATATATCAGATAAACGGAGACTTTATCAAGAGGTGGTTACTGTGTGTTCCTCTTTCCAGATGCATCAAGCAGTGCATCAAACAAGTGGTTTTAAGTGCTGTTTAATGCACTGGGACAATGAAGAGGGAACATTTTTCACCAGCCGTGGTTTCTACTTCTGCTGAGCCTTCGTACAGCACCCTCCATCCCAGTTGTTTTGTTTTTGAACATCATTCTGACACAGGTCTAACGCAGCACTTGTTCCTTCTTACAGCATATGTTCCTTACTACAGCATGTGAACGTGGAACACGAAACAGAAAGACAGAAAGAGAACAAGAAAAGAGTCTATAAAGTATCAGAAATTTCCAGTTTACCTGCCAGTGCTGATGTAGTTTGTAATCCGGAGAGGCTTTCTACTTTTTTTTACAAGTTGTCAAAGTTGATTAAATTATTTTGGACGAGAATTTTCTCCCACTAGATTTTAATCAATGAAATGATGGAATAAATGCTCTTTTCTATGTTTTGACATCATGGTCTGAAAGAATAATCAATTGAAATGATAAGGATGGTTACCAGTGACTAGTTTATTAGCATTATCAGTTTCACATTAGCTGACCTTTTCCCTCTCCACCTCACTTCTCTTCATCTGTCATGTTTCATTTTGTCAGATTGATTTCCTTTTACTATAACAGTTAGTATGTGTCAGATTTCAAATGCTAATCAGCCCTTACAGTTTCTCACAGTGTACAGAAACTACTAACTGTATTTTTTAAAAAAATTGGAAAGTAATTTTAATTGGGTCCTCCAGAGAGTGTTATAAAATACAAAACCAGAGCTAATCTTATTTTGAAATTCTGAGCTTAAGTTTTAAAATGTTACAATCAATATTTAAGAAAACCTATGATTTATGAAAACCTGCTCATTATGGAATTAAACACAGGCAACAAAGACGATAAAGGGCCTGGAGCATCTCCCTTATGTAGAAAGGCTGAGTGACCTGAGTCTGTTCAGCCTGAAGAAGAAAAGACTGAGAGCAATCTGATCAATGTTTACAAATATCTTAAGTGCAGGAGGCAAAAGGATGAGGCCAGACTCTTTTGGGTGGTGAGTGGTGATAGGACGAGGGGCAATGGCCACAAAGTTGAACATACAAAGTTCCACACGAACATGCCTAAGAGCTTCTTCACAGTGAGGGTGATGGAGCACTGGCACAGGCTGCCCAGTGAGGGTGTGGAGTCTCCTTCTCTGGAGATATTCAAGCCCCGGCTGGACCCCTACCTTTGTGACCTGCACTAGGGAACCTGCTTTGGCGGGGGGGGGTTGGACTTGATGATCTCTCAAGGTCCCTTCCAACCTCTGCAATTCTGTGACTCTGTGAAGCTTACAGAATTTCATGTAACTTTTTTTGAACTATGATACTAACTTACGTGTATATGTGCCTTTAAAACTTGGTCTGATTCTTGTAGGACTTGACTTCCCAACTGTAACAGAAAAGCATGCTTGAGTTTGTACCCACGTATCCACATCACAGCTTAAGCTCTGTTGGGCTGTGTTGAGCAACCTGGCTGGGAAAGCTACAACACTTCCCTTCCTGCCATAGTAAATCTGCACCAGAGACCCTTTAAATTAGGTTTTTTATAAAAATGTAGTAATGTAAATAGTCTCTATTGAAGTTTTTATGGCTCTATAGATGGGAGGCCTATGTGTTTAAAATGAAGTAAAATTTATTCCCTGAGACAGGGCAGTTGGACAGTGAACTGTTGTTTACCTTTGTCTATGACATGTACCTGTGCCTCACTTCCTCAGTAATCAACTTCTCACATCAGTGAGATCATGCTAAGCAAGCCACAGCACACCTCTCCTAAGTTTGCATGATAAGGTTTTTTTTTTTTTTGGGGGGGGGGGGGGGGGGGGGGAGTGATCTTATGAAGTTCTACATGACAAGTTATGGTTTGCAGTAAACAGTAAAATTAATAGATACTGTTCTTAATTCTTGCTTCTTATCTTCCATAACGGAAAAAGAAGCTATCTTAAATTTCATTGCAAAATATGTCCCAAAGGACATATAAGGAACTTGGTCTTTGTCGTGAAATCTGCATGTTAACATGTCAAAAGCCTTCTCCACCCTTTCACTACCCCAGTGTGGCTGGCATTTTTAATAGAACACATGTGGAGGAAAATAAGACACAATTACTAAGAAATTAACAGGTGAAAATGGGATATTGATTTGAACTGCTGTCAAACACAGTTTGGTTTTGTATCTTTCATCTAATTTGGAATCATCTTTTGTGGAGGACTCTCGAATCTCTCCCTATATAGATCTGCCATCAAACCCTGACTTTAGGTTAAAAGTAATCTTCACAGAATCACAAAATGGCTGAGGTTGGAGGGGACCTCTGGAGGCCATCTGGTCCAACCCCTGCTGAAGCAGGGATACCCAAAGCAGATTGACTAAGACCTGAAATTAAGATATTATTATTGTAGCTGTTTTGCCTTACAGTCTACCAATAGCTGTTTGCCAATGTAAACTCAGTATATCAGGCTGTCTAGTTCATTCAAAACCGTGGGAGCTTAAGACATCCAATTAAGACTGGTTTGTTGAACGAAAGAAAGAATTATTCCCAAATGTCCTGAAGATTGAGGTACGTAAGGGCTGCTCGAGTATCCTTGTATGTGCTTAAATTCATAATTTATAGCATCCAAAATTAATCCAAGATGTATATACACTTTTGCCATCAAATATTGCTGATGGAAATCTATTGAGCTGATCAGATGTTGAGTCTGGACTTGTTTAAGTATGCTTTGATAACTCACTCATCCATATGGTGTCCTGCCTTCTATCTACTCTGTCAGAGGGGCATTCTCCAAACAGGTGTTACTAGAGCCTGTGCTTGCAACATGCTAGCAACATCGACTCTTGTCATTCAGCAGCCCACTGGCTCAGGTGTTCTCTGAACAAAGCTCAGACATTCTCTTAACTGCTCTTTCTGCAATTATTCCAGTAGGTTTTGTGATGAAACACTATCTTTTGAGGCAACTTTGGCCATGATTGTTGCTCAGTCCCCCCCTTTCCTTTTTCCTTAAGGAAAGCTTGAAATCCATTGAAATTGTGGAGTTGCCCTGGAATGCTTTGCTAAATCTTTCCATTACTCAGGTTCCTACTGCTACAGTCTTTTGTTTTGTCAGGATGAAACAATGTGAAGTGACAGTGGTCTTGGTGTGGAGGAAATGGGAAGAATAAAGACTCTCAGAATATACAGGGACAGAATAAAGGATGTTTCTGGTGTTTGGAAGTTGTACTCCTGTATTTCGTATAGCATCGCACAGGTGCGAAGGGATTAAAAAGTACACTTAGTGATATTTGTGTATTTTTATTAGATTATCTCCTTATTACATATCACTAAAGAGAACCTTATTTAAAGACAAGCCTCTTCAGCAATACTGTAGAGTACTTACCATCTCTAAAATCTTCTTCACACTGTCTTGGTGCAAAATTGTACATTCATGAGCAAGAACAGATCTTGTGTATTTTCATTGTAACGTCATGCAAGTTGAGTAATAGCAATAATTAAGTTATTAATTTGGCTAAATGTCACTAGATCAACCTTTTACAGCCTTCTGAACATGAAGATTCCTCCGAAACATTTTCTTCTTGACTATGCCACATTTTCCCACATACATATAAAATGCTTTTCTCTATGCTTCATCAATCTAATCTTCTTTCCAACACATCCTTTTTTAAGAAATGAATTTAAATACGGCACTATGTTTCATCTAGGTGAGATGTTACATCCACACTGAAGAAGTTTGCTTAAAGGATTATGAAGTTTTTTCTATGAATTTTTCCTGTTTATTTTTGCGTGGTATTGTGTAGAGAATTGAGGGTTTTATTAGAGAAAAAAATATTCCTCTAGTTAAAAAAAAAAGAATATGAAAAAATTAATAATTATGTTATCTGGCTGCTGTTTATCATATGCTAAACAAGTTGTTTTCATTTATACTGTTAATTTTATATATCATTTTTTAATTGTCCACATATACATTAAAGTAACGCTGGTCTTCTGAAATTTGATAGGACAAGCTCCAACAGAAAGGCTTTTGTTTTCCCTTAGTGCCTGGGACTTAATTCCCTTCTACTTTAATTTTTTTCTTCAGTACTGTAGCTACAAAGAGCTGTAAGTGTGTAACTTCTGTGATTTATTTATTTTTTTTGAGACCATGTCTTAGTTTACTCTTGTAGATTTAAACTTAAAACTTTGATTTTTATTCTGTTCTTACTTCTCTCTACTATCTGTGCATAATAAACTGTCTGGTTTTCTCCTCCTTCTCTGGAAAGTTTCCTTTTGTCAAGACTTGTATTTCATCAGCGTAACCTTGTCCCACTTCTTCCCCATGTACGTCTTCAAATTGAAGTTCATTTATATACTACTGTGCATTTTGGAAGCACAAACTCCTTGTTTGTGCCAGCAAGCGAACAAAGGATCCTTTAGTACTTTTCATACATGTGCAAACTACACACATCATCTAATTGAAGGGAAATAAAGAGAACATTAAATTACATGTCATTATTTTATCTTGTCACATCAACCCTCAGCAATTTACAAGGCTTAGGATATTTTAGACCTCAATGGGGCTAATTAACAAGCAGCATGCTTGCTTACTTTAGAACTTCCAAGTCTCTCATAGGTGACAAAATAAAATCTAATTATTTTGATATTTTATTAAGTGGTTTGTCAGCCACAACGTAATTACTTCTTCTGAAAAAAGTGCTCTGAATATTATGGATGTCAGAAAACTAGAGCCTGTTGATGATATTTTTGTAAGAACAACAACTGTTGTTGTAATTCTTCAGGAAAGAGATGAAACAGTATTGAGAGACTACAGCGAATGTTGTTTTTCCTACTGTGTACAATTATATGTAATTAGATCTGTCCTTTTTTTTTTTTAACTGTGCTGTCTAAAAAATTAATTCTACCTATCTAGATACTGAATGACCTTGTAAATAAGATAGCAAGATCAACATAGTCTGAAGAAATAATTAGTAACAATTTAACAGAAATTGTTCTGCTCAGGCTAAATCAATAGTAATGGAGATGAATAAATGGTAGAAACCTTAAGTAATTACAAATCCTTTAAATTATTCTTGAATTAGAAAGCAGAAGAAAAGAACAGATTTAATTACTTACTTTACAGATACACGAGTAAAGAACTTTCTGAATTCTCTGTGCTTTCTTTTATACAATATATTTCTTTAGGCAGCTGGTATTCTGTTTCCTGTACCTTATGCAACTCACTTAGCTAAGCTAGGCATACCAAATTAGGTATTCTGTTTTTTCCCTAAACTGAGTTACAAATATTAACGGGAAGAAGCAGACTTCTTGTTGTGTTAACTAACTGATGTACTCTGTTTTCAGACTGCTTTTTTTTTTTAGCACAATTCACATTTTTGGTAAAACTATAAGGAGTAGAGACCAATGTGTTTTTCTTACGTTTTATACTTCTAAGAAATATTAAATTTACCTCTATTTAATGGAAGTGGATCAATATGTTTAGATAGGACATGCAATAAAAAAAGAAAAAGTCTAGAAGTCTGTTTTTTTTATGCTTGTATGCCATGGAAAGTTTTTTGGTGTGTGGATATACTGTCCACATGGTGCTTTTTGCACTATCATTTTTAATTTTGGTTACAGAAGTATTTTCCTATGGGCTGTTGAGATGTATTCCATTGTCTTCAAAAGATCTGTAAAATTCATAGTGCTTTTCTCTATTAGTAAGCTATACTGTTTCACAAGAATTATTAGCTTGGTGCATCATGAATGACAAAAGAAATCTTCAAAGGACAAAGAGGTATCAAAGCTGACCCTAGAGGTACTTCCACCTAAATTAAAAGCAAGGAGAAAAAATTGAAAAGCATATATATATATATATAATATATTATATTATTCCATTTGGATCACTGTGGAAACACAAAGGTCAGAGGACCTTGTCCTAGGGAGTTCTGTTGACATTCAGGAAGTTCTCAAAACCTAACACTGGTATTTTGGTTTTCTTGACCATAAGAGGCAGCATTAGAAAGATTCTATATTAAAGCATTCGCTAATTCACCTAAAAGCTTTTTTGGTATAAACTATTCATAGTTATTACTAAAGAAAATGATTCTCAATCAAAATCTATGAATGACTGTCGTAAAACAGCAAAAAGGAAATCTTCTCAGTTAGTGTTTTGGATTTATAGACCAGTGAGAGTATGACTTGCCTTTAAATAAATTACTTAAATTTCATAGAACCATAGAATGGTTTCAGTTGGAAGGGACTTTAAAGATCATGCAGTTCCAGCCCCCTGCTGCATCCACAGCTGCCACCCACTGGCGCTGAGCACCTCCAGGGATGGGGCATCCACAGCTTCTCTGGGCAACCTGTGCAAGTGCCTCACCTCCCTCTGAGTAAAAAACGTACCCCTAACACCTAATCTAAATCTCTTCTCTTATAGTTTAAAACCACCTCCCCTTATCCTCGCTATCAAACTACGTATAAAGTCAGTCTCCCTCTTTTTTATAAAGTCACTTTAGGTAGTGGAAGGTTGCAATGACATTTCCCCAGAGCCTTCTCTTCTCCAGACTGAACAAGCCCAGCTCCCTCAGCCTTTCTTCACTGGAGAGGTGCTCCAGCCCTCTGATCATCTTTGTGACCCTCCTCTGGACCCGCTCCAGCAGTTCCATATCTTTCTTGTGTTGAGGCCCCAGCCCTGGATACAGTGCTCCAGATGGGGCCTCACAAGGTCAGAGTAAAGAGGGACAATCACAAAGGCATTCTCTATGCACTAAGATGCATTTGAAATGGAATGCAATGTTTTGATTACTACATATTGCATGAGGCTGGATGGACATATGCACACTCCACTGGTTAGATAACACCATTTCATGTTAGGTATGTTAAAAACTCCCTTGAAGCATTTTCTTTAATACCTTTGAGATGGCAGTTGAGAGAGAAGGTGATCAGAAGGCAATTGAATGCATTCAAGGAATTTAAATGGCTTCTTGTTTGATAGTGCAAAAGGGTACACAAGTCCTAGACGGTCAAGGTCAATCTAAACTAGCGGTGCTGATCTGCTGAATGTCCTAAATAATCTCAGGTTTCCATTTTTTTTTCTTTTTTTCTTTCTTCCTTTAAACAGAGCAACAAAAGAGCAGAACCCAGAAGTTTTACTGCCAATAGTTCCCTTAAGCTTTATATTTGCCTGTCAATGCTATATGAGCTATGGGACACTGTAGCAAAGGTTAAAAGGTGTGTGGGTCTAAGTCTGCCTGGCTCACACATAGAACAAAACACTACTTCAGATAGTCTCTGAAATACTGGGCTATGGCTTGTCACCCTCATAAATCATCTTAGTTAAACTAACTAGATCGATTTTTCAGCTCCAAGGTTAGACTGACAAAGAAAACAAAAAACTGTTTCAGATCTTGGTCTTAACCTCCAGATCTAAGAGCTAGGTTTGCTAACTGACTATTTCATTGAAAATAATAGATTAATGATAGATTAATCAGACAAATTTCGAAGTATTTACAGCTGCATACAGGTAAAATATATTTTCGGGCAATGTGGCAACATATCACAGAATCACAGAATCACAGAATTGCAGGGGTTGGAAGGGACCTCCAGAGATCATCGAGTCCAACCCCCCTGCCAGAGCAGGTTCCCTACTGCAGGTTGCACAGGTAGGCGTCCAGGCGGGTCTTGAATATCTCCAGGGAAGGAGACTCCACAACCTCCCTGGGCAGCCTGTTCCAGTGCTCCGTCACCCGCACCGTGAAGAAGTTCTTCCGCATGTTGGTGCGGAACTTCCTGTGCTCCAGCTTAAGGCCGTTGCCCCTTGTCCTGTCCCCACTGACCACCAAAAAGAGGTTCCCCACCTCCATTTGCCTCCCACAACTAAGATACTTATAAACATGTATCAGGTCCCCTCTCAGCCTTCTCTTCTCCAGGCTGAACAGACCCAGCTTACTGAGCCTCTCCTCATAGGGGAGATGCTCCAGGCCCTTTATCATCTTTGTGGCCCTCCGCTGGACTCTTTCCAGGAGGTCCCTGTCTTTCTTATACAGGGGAGCCCAGAACTGGATACAGTACTCCAGCTGAGGCCTGACCAGGGCAGAGTAGAGGGGAAGGATCACCTCCCTCGACCTGCTGGCAATACTCTTTTTAATGCACCCTAGGATCCCATTGGCCTTCTTAGCCACCAGGGCACACTGCTGGTTCATGGCCAACCTGTCATCTACCAGGACCCCCAGGTCCCTCTCTGTAGAGCTCCTCTCCAGCAGGTCGTCCCCCAGCCTGTACTGGTACATGCGGTTATTCCTCCCCAGGTGCAAGACTCTACACTTGCTTTTGTTGAACCTCATCAGGTTCCTCTCTGCCCATCTCTCCAGCCTGTCCAGGTCTTGCTGAATGGCAGCACAGCCTTCTGGCGTGTCAGCCACTCCCCCCAGCTTCGTGTCATCAGCAAACTTGCTGATATATCTGTGAATTTTTCCGAAGTCCCACTGAATACATTTCTTTTTTAATATGAATCATTGGATCATCAAGGTTGGAAAAGACCTCCAAGGTTATCTAGTCCAACCGTCTACCCACAACCAACATTACCCATCAAACCACTAAAGCATGTCCCTTACTACCTCATCTAATATCTGTGAATTTTTCCGAAGTCCCACTGAATACATTTCTTTTTTAATATGAATCATTGGATCATCAAGGTTGGAAAAGACCTCCAAGGTTATCTAGTCCAACCGTCTACCCACAACCAACATTACCCATCAAACCACTAAAGCATGTCCCTTACTACCTCATCTAGATGTTTCTTGATCATCTCCAGGAATGGTGTCTTCAGCACCCTCCTGGATGGCCTGTTCCACGGCCTGATCATTCTTTTGGAGAAGAAGTTTTTCCTAATATGCAGCCTGAATCTCCCCTGGCACAACCTGAGGCCATTCCCTCTAGTCCTATCGCTAGCTACATGAGAGAAGAGGCCGATCTCTGCCTCACCACAACCTCTTTTCAGGCAGTTTTAGAGTGCAATATGGTCTCCCCTCAGCTTCCTCTTCTCCACACTAAACAATCCCAGCTCCCTTAGCCACGCCTCATAAGACTTGTGCACCAGACTCCTCACCAGCTTTCTTGCCCTTCTCTGGACGTGCTCCAGGACCTCAATGTCTTCCTTGTAGTGAGAGGCCCAAAACTGAACGCAGTACTTAAGATGCAGCCTCACCACTGCTGAGTACAGGGGGCAATCACCTCCCTGGCCACACTGTTTCTGTTGCAGGCCAGGATGTTGCTGGCCTTCTTGGCCACCTGGGCACACTGCTGGCTCATGTTCAGCCAAGCATCAACCAATAGCCCCAGGTCCCTTTCCTCAGAAAGTCTTCCAGCCACTCTGCCCCAAACCTGTAGTGTTGCACAGGGTTGTTGTGACCAAAGTGCAGGACCCGGCACTTGACCTTGTTGAATCTCATCCCATTGGCCTCAGCGCAGCAATCCAGCCTGTCCAGATCCCTCTGTAGGGCCTTTCTACCCTCAGGCAGATCGACACATCCTCCCAACTTGGAGTCATCTGCAAACTTACTGGGGGTGCCCTCAATCCCCTCGTCCAGATCATCAATGAAGACATTAAACAGGATGGGCCCCAATACCAACTCCTGGAGAATACCACTCATGACCAGCCACCAGCTGGATTTAACTCCATTCACCGCCACTCTCTGGGCTCATGACAAAGTTTTGGAGGAAAGAACAAGGAAACTATGTACCCAAATGGACAATAAGATAAAATGAAGTATGCCAACCCAACTGTGTCTTTTCTAGGAAAATCAGTTATCTTTTCCAAAACAAGTGTGGTAGATGTACTACAAACTCATGAAAGCATTTACTGTAAGATTAAGTTAACGTGAAGGACACTGAGATTAGTAGAAATGTGAGCACTGGGGTAAAGAGGAGATGTCACACTTTGGTACTTAAAGAGGAAGGCTTGTTTTTAGCAGAATGTAAAAAAGATCCTCAAGATTTGGTCTGGATCTGCTTTCGTTTTGTATTTGACCTTTTGAGTAGATTAATAAAATATGTGAATGACAAACTTGATTGGTTTTATCAAGAGAACAAATAAACTGTAATACAAGAACTGATGACCTAAATAACTGATATAATAAAGTAGAATTCAATTTGATAAGAAGGACAGCCAGAAGCTAGAGATTAACAGGGATTTCTGCCATCAGAGCTCATCAGCTGGAAGTAATATGGAAAATCCTTGATGTACAAGGTGGTCACAGAATGAATATAACCCAGTAGTGTGATGAAATGATGAGAGCATCAAATGAAGACTGGGAACATCAGGTGAGGTTTTCAGTTGTCATGAAATCACAAAATGAAGACACTTCTAGAGGACATCTGGTCCAATGCCTGCACTAGTAAAGCAGAGACAACTAGAGCCAGTTGCCCAGGGCTGTGCCCATTGGCTTTTGGATATCTCCAGGGACAGAGATTTCACAACTGTAGCATAAATACAGTGTACAGACTGGAAAGCATTGATGCAGAACAACAGTATTACCTTTCTTGGAATCTTATATATAATGTGTATCACTTCTGTACATGGAATCTAGAATTACTGAAGAGATAATTAGAGGAAGCCAAGCTGCCTTGTGGGAGAATTCAAAGTGATTAGTTCGCTTAGCCTTTTGAAAAGACAACAGCGATTTGGGACTACACATCCTACTTACAGGGTAGGATAGAAAAAAGTAAGAGAGGGAAGTTAATTAACTAATTACTAATATCAGCACTAGAATAAAAGGGAATTTTAGCTAACCTGAATGAATCCAGGCTGGAAATCAGAAAAAGGTTTGTAATTATGTGAAAATTAGGTTCAGGGGTTTATTTTTATTTTAAGGTAAAAATTAAGTAGCTGAAGGGAAGGCTTCATGACACAATTGACCCACAGTCATGATGCTTGTTCTTGATACTCAGCTGTGTCCATTCCCAGACTCCTCCCTCAACCACTTCTCTGTTTGCCTACATGCCACGCTTCATCTCTGTGGTGTTATAAGGAATCTACACACCACACACATACAACTTTAGCTGTAGTATGTGAGGGACAGGAGTAGAGATGTGGTTATCTGTAACATCCGTCACCTAAAATCTCTTTTCCGTTCCATAATCTGATGGTACATGCAACTGACTGTTATTGTGGTTTTACTAGTCACTGAAAATGTTAATTATTGTCATCCTTTTGGATATTACTAATGTCTGGAGATCCCAAGCACTGTCACACTAACCAAAAGTGCATCTGGAGGTTTCGGCATTCAGATTTGTTTTATAGAATGACTGCAGTCCTGACTGCATGACAGTATTCAGTCAGGTTCATTGTACGTAAGTAGAGCTTCCAATAAATGCTGCAATGATCAAGCTAGGAGTTAAATTAAGGCATAGGTAAACAAGATTACTGGCATTGCACCAAACAGCATCAGCCAAAACAAACACATTCTTTGCCTAATCTTCATCCTTTCTTATATCACAGTCGGACCAACACAACTCATTTACCATGTTCAACCTCTATCTTTGTTTTTTGGATTCTCTGTCCTAGATGTTTTCATTCCAGCCTTACCCAGAGCATTCTGCTCCCTACAACTTTTCCCTGCTGTGCTGCTATGACTGCATGTTTGGGTAACTGTCTTGGCAAACCTTTTTGTAACCAGTATGCTTTGTGCAATGCTTCTTCAAGTCTTGTGCTACCCTCTTTGTGCCTGTAGCCTAACATCTTTTAGCCCAGGCCTGAGATAAGAAGAGAAAGGATGCCCAAATACATCATAGCTAGGATAGTGTGTAAAGGGAATTTACTTCTTGAAGCATATATACTCTGTTATGTGCATGTGTGATTCCGTCTTCTTGTCAGACTCACCTAATTGGTTAAATACAGAACAGAGCTGGTATGAAATACACCACGATTCAAAGCCTTCGCTCTGTCTCACACCTCCATTCCTAAGCATGTGCATAACACAACTCTAAAAGACACATTACTGGAATAACTCAGTGCAGTTTCTAGGAGAAAGGTGCTAAGAGAGACAGCAGCAACAGCATAATTGATTGTTTTGACTGAAGTACTTTCAAACAAATGCAGCTTGAGCCAGACACTCATTTCAGACCAAACACTTCTGTGCAGTTATCCTACTGGTCCAAAATTCCTTAAAGACTATTTTATACTACACTGTCATCAGGTCCTTTGTAAAGCACACAGCTGCAACATGGTAAACATGGTATTTTGTTATTCTGGCCCAAATAGCTAAATCAGCCTATTTTTTCCTTTTTTTTTTTAATTTTATTTTTTTAAATAATTTGCTTCCTCATGGTATAGATGAGAAATTGCATTTATTTCTATTATTACTATTTATTTACTTTTTAAGGTGGAGCAGGGAACACATTGAACACACACAGCACACTGCTAGAACCACCAAAAGGAACACTCACGAAGAACTGAAAAAAATCAGAAAATCTCTGAGCAAGTTCTTCATAGAAAAACAGGAGGATGGTGTTGGAGCTTAATGTCTGAAATGTAATTGCATAATGTTTCTGGATGTAAATGGATCATAAAATATAGAGAAAATCAAATGCCTTTATAAATGAAATGAAATTTAAAACTAAAACACAATACTTTCTAAAGTAATGGTTTTCACACTGGATATATCTCTTGAAAATATCCATTGCTACGTCAGTATATTTCTATTGTTTAGAGTGAAACAATGAATTATCACTGTCTGTTTACACTGAAAACAACTTTCACCTGTTGCAAAAATATGTGGTACTGACCATACTCACTATAATCAACAAAAATAACTTAATTGGTAGTTACAAATTTGTATAAATACAGTCATAATTTTCAAATATATTTGAGGATGCAGGGATCAATCTGAAGTCAGGAATAGACAGTCAACTTCTTTGAAAAAGAAAACACTTTTTATTTCCTGTTCTTTAGGCAGTGAACTCACCATCTCTGCTTCAAATTCTGGAATAAACAGCTTTTATCACAAGTAGGTTCAGAAGTAAAAACGTCACTCACTGTGTGTTCTACTCTTACGAAAAGCTGCATTGAAGTATGAGCAGAGATAATTTCTCAAAAAGAGAAAACAAATTATGTAGCTATTTCCTGATTCTTTTTCATGCTTGTTTGGCATTCTGAAACTCAGGATAATTTGTTTACATGAAATCAGAGTTTCACTACGAAGATTAATATTAACTTAGGCTAGCAGCAAGCAAAACTATTAATGTATGTTTTTGTAACGGGTACATCCAAGGGGCCTTACAAGTCCTGAAAAACTGAGAGATTTCTTGCATGACTTTACTGTAGCATGGTATATACTGAGATATAATTTTAGTATATTTTAGCGTTCTGACATTACACTTGGCAAAAATGCAAGTCTGTCTACTGGAAATTGTATTTAAAAGCAAGTTTTTGTGTGTGTTTTAGATAAAAACTCTTCTAGCATTAATCTAATTGTGGAGATGAAAAACAAATGCCCAAGAAGTATCTAGTAATGAATTAAGTCTCACAATGACGTTTTTTAAACTGCGTTTTTTTATTGGCGATTTGTTTAGTAAAAAATTAAATTCCAGTTGGAGATAATGCCCCAGATCTGTTTTTGAAAACTGTTACTAAGATCAGGACATTGCTACAGCAGGACAGGTGAATACATCATGTAAAAAGAGCTTTTCAAAGCAGAAGAAATAGGACAGCTTTCACAGCTGTATGACTCTTGAAAGTGCGTTTGCTTTTGTCACTGGTTCTGCACTCCTCTCATCTGCACGTTAACACAGTGCGTATGTTTTCAAAAACAATGCATTTTAATGTGCAGAGCAATAAAGTGGATTATAATAACTTGTTTGGTTTTAATAGCTTCGTCTACACTTTTGCCAGGGAGGATTTCAGGCAGCAATTGCAATCACCTTGGAAGATGTGCCTCAGCTCAGCCTACTGTGCCATGCTCTGCCACTTCTAGGCACCCACAAGAAACACCCCAAGAACACCTTGCATTTTCTGTCTGCTCTCTAATATGATCTCTCACCACAAAAACCTCTGTCCTAACTTGCTGCTCTAATCTGTTCTGTTCTTGGGACACACGCATCCTTGCTCACTTGTTTTACTTCACATTAGCAGATCCTCTGCTACCTTTCCTCCAAGTCCTCAAGTGGACAGAGCTTTAATTTTGGAGATGTTCTAACAACCTTTTTACGTTTTCATCTCTTTCATCTATTCATACTCTTTCTTCCAAGAAAGAAAAACGATGACAACAGACAAGTGCCTTATAATCCACCTTTGGCTCCTAAAAAGGACGTTTTACAAGAGAGCAGTTTTAATAGTCCATATTTTTACTCACATATTTTAGTCCATATTTTTATAAAATATGTCACAAATAGTCCATATTTTTATAGTCCATAGTTTTACTCACAAGCCCTAGAGAATTAGGAAATATCCTAATCCTACCGTCTGAGAATTACAAGTTAGCATCTGTGTGTTTGTGATAGATTGCTGGCTATGGTGTTTGATCAGAAAGTAGTGTTAAATGAAGCAAACAAGGAAAGCAAAATAATGACCCAGACAGCAATTTTAAGAGACAGCAGAAAAACTATGTATTACTTCATCCTAGCCAAATTTATTTATTTTTTCTCCCCATGGTTAAACTGAAGATAATTGCAAGAGTCCACATAAAAAGAAAAGTGAGAATGGGCAAGTTTAATTCAGTGTTATCCAGTAAGTATCAGTGAAAGTTAGTAAATTTACAGGGCAAAAGTCCGAACACACCCTAAGCAGGAGAGTCTAGTGCCAAATCCAGAAATGCACTTTTATGGGCTACACAGAAAATGCCAAAGATTATCAAGAAGTTAACAGCTTAGTCACCTTTCTTTCCTGTTGTTAGCTTTGGTCTGAATTCTTTTACTTGTTTGAGTGTCTTTGTAATCTGGGTAAATCACGCTTTAGATTTCTGGGTATATTATGCTTTTGTTTTGAAGATTCTTTGTTACTAAATATTTATTTAGAGTGGCTAAATTTTTCCGTTCTCTTCCGGGAACAATGAAGGAAAGCAGGAAAGCTTACCTTTGACAGGTCTACTTCAGGGAAACAGATGTTTATAACACAAGGTGCTCTTAGGCATCATACCAGTTGTATTCAGAAACAAATAAATAAAGCTCATAAAACATCCAGATCCCTTCTGTCATGGGCGCTCAGCTGGCTTCTCCTGCAAGGCTTCCTGTAATAGATCACAGCAACTGTCCTTGTTTGCAAGAATCATTGGGGAAGAGAAGAATAACTGTAGGGGGAACTTGTTCTAACCTGAGAGCTGCTCTTATCCCTGTAATCCTGTTGTTGTTCTGGCTGTAACGTCTGACAGCCATGTATCCTGAATCAGTGTCACTCCGAGCAGGATTTTTCAGGGACAGGGAGAGGTAAGTCATGATTAGGTTACCAAAATTAAACTCGGTACGTTTTCTGCATGTTGTTATGGATATGTTTTGTTTAAGATCTAAGAAGGTGCATGCCACTTGTGAGCCGCAACTGCCTGTCCCACCCCTGTCGTTAATCTCGGTTTGATAGGACACATGAATACTGCTGACAAAGAAGCAAAATTGTGGCTGGGGGGCAGCATGAGCCCCTTTACTCCTTAGGTGAACGATCTACCTTTTCCCAGCTGCTCCCTGTAACAGGGAAAGGTGACACTCACAAGCCCCCTGCGAAGTGTTGTGAGGTTTTTTGGGGATTATGACTGCACCTTGCTGCTTGTAAAATTACTAGGAGGAAAACCCTTATGTGTACAGTATACAAGCACGATATGTTCTGCATTACTAATTAATTTTTTTTAATCAGTCTTGGAATATATTATGTAAAAATGCTTGGATTTCTTTATTTTAGAAGTATGAGCTTCCTTAAAGGTTAACCGCTACTTTCAAAACTCACGGTCATTTGCTGATGAAGCACCAGATGGGTGCCTGGATAAAAGAGATACATAGTCACCAGACACATGCAGGGAGTGTATTTCTCATTTGTTACAGAATTCCATCCAGCACTGAGCAATCTCAAGAAATATCTAAAATTCATGTTTGAGCAACTTTCAAAAACTAAGCTGTTCTTGCAGCAGTGAACTCCATGGATTTGAAATGAAGTGTCTGAAAGGAGACCGCCAAAATTAATACATTTCTGTCATTAAGTCTAATCTTCTGTGTAGATTGTCTGACATTTAATGTGGGAATAAACCTTTTGTTGAAAGTATTCAAGGTTATCAAGTTATTATTAAAGGCTGTTTTTTTATTTAACCACTTGTTCTCACAAATCATGCCCTGCTCCATATAAAATGTGATTGCTATCAGCCAACAGATTCAAAATTTAGTACAAGGGAGAGAAATGGCACATTATGGTACATAATGGTGTATCGTTTATAATAGAGGTAGTTTTCTGGCTATGATGAACAGCTGAACCAGCTTAGCCTCTGACGTGATCTAAATTCATGGCAAATAACTGAAAGATTAACAGTTAGGCTTTTCTGCATAAAACCCTGTATGATTTAAAGTTATCCAACTTACCTAGCAAGTTTCTTTAAAACCCACTATTCAAATCACAACAGATCTCGTCGAAAGCCTTAAATGCGCAGGCACTGTTATTAAAATTTGGCTGCAGGACAAACACCAGGCAGTACACCCTACTGGTGAAACAGCACAGAGCACAGTTCCATTATGCCATGTCAAGCTATTGCCAGCTCATCCAGGTGTGATCCTTTATAAAACTCATTAAATCACTGCCCGTTGTGGCAGTCTTTAATCCTAATAAAAGGGAATTTGTAGCCTATGCTTCTCTACAAGAAGAGTGATGAAGAGGGCTGCAGTGTGAGCTCCCCTGAGGAAGCAGGAATGCCTTGAACAGACATTCCCTCTGAGGCCTCTTTGACACTCACGCTCTGTCACCTAGCAGTGAGCACAACGGAAAACAGAGAAAGCATTCTTTTGCACTCAAGCCTGGAAGAAGAAGCATGGGAGGTCAGAAAAGTTGTTCTTAACTATTTTTCAGTCTATTGAACACTTGCCTTTGTCAGCTGTAGTCAGGGGTTACATGCCTCAGACAGTTGCAAAAGGAGGTTCTTGTGAGGAAACTGAAGACAGCTGTCCTAACTCCTGCCACGGCCTAAGGAGAGCTAGATGTGGTACCACAGCAATAGAGCTTCCAGTTGAGTTTGAAACTAAAAAGCATGCAGAGTCAGAGACTTCACAGCTAGATTTGACCAACCAGTGTGATAGCACCTCCCTCGAAACATCCTGGTGAAAAGCTCTGAGAAGGAGGTGAGAGGGAAGGGCCTCAAGCTGCACCAGGGGAGGTTCAGGCTGGATGTTAGGAAGAACTCCGAAAGAGTGGTCAGGCACTGGAGCAGGCTGCCCAGGGAGGTGGTGGGGTCACCGTCCCTGGAGGTGATCAAGAAACATGGAGATGTGGCACTGAGGGACATGGGTTAGTGGGCAATACTGGTGGTAGGACAGTTGGACTAGATGATCTTAGAGGTGTGTTCCAATATTAATGATTCAATGGTTCTAAACTTCACTGCTTTTAAAGACCAGATCCAATATTTGGCACAGGCATCAGGGTATAAAATAACATAGCAGTTTCCAAGTTAAACAAGCCACTCAGGTCAGTCTGTGCTGAGCTCAGGAGGCACCTTCCTTGTTGCCCTGAGGGTTCTGCTAGAGCCCCTGTGTGTCGGCAGCTCTGCAGCTACACTACCAACAAGACTACCTGAAGCCCGCAAATAAGTTCACCTGGAGTGAGGCACGTATTCAGAAAAAGCCTACACCAAAGAGATTGAGCTGTTGCTGTCTTGTTTTTAAATCACGTGTTGTGATTACTTCTGCTCAACTTGTATGTAACAGAATAGCTGTTAAGACTTTACGAAAAGACAAACAGACTGGCAGCTTCCTTCCACCCGGGAGGATGCATCTGGTAACAGCCTGGATGGCAGCGGTCTGCTGCTGAAGCTACAGCCCCATCCAGAATGCTGCAGACTGGACCAAGAAGGAAGTCCAGGCATACAAAGCTTTGTAGCTTGCATCCGGCTCAGTGTAAAACAACAAAGTCTCCCTGAAAGCGTGGCTGGAGTGCACATCCTCCTTTCCAGCAGAGGAGAATCATCCACCTTCATGTCACACTGCGGACGTGTCTTTCAGACCGAGTTTTGAGGCTTTTCTCTGTGCTAACAGTACTTGAGGAGCTGAAAGCAGAGCCCACAGACAGCTGCCTTGCTGTACTTTCAGCCTTTTTTGTTCCTCCACAGCGTGACCATTTCTTGTCGAGCAGCAGAGTGCCGCTTGCGCTTGCAGGGCACACAGCCTGAGGGGCGCCTGCGGCTGCCCCCACAGCAGGAGCCTTCCAGGCTGCAGAGCCCAGGGGCAGGGCTGGGCCCCGGGGCTGGGGAACCTGGACTCAGGAGCAGCTCGGGCTTTGCAGTCCCACTGTGGGCGCCTGCAGCTGGAACGGTTCTGGGGAACGGTGTTTATTTGACTCTGCCGCCTTTTGTAACTGTGCTTCGACCAACACTGAGAGGCTCAGCAGATCCTACACCGGAAAAGAAAAATAGGCCAAGTTTTTCACACTTCGAGGCCTTTCAAGATGGTGCCAGCAGCCGACACCCGGCAAGGAGCCGCACCGCGGGGAGGCGGGACCGGGCCTCCCTCAGTGGGCTCCAGCCGTGCCTACACAGACGCGACGCCGCCCGCCATCGG
>WBMW01005333.1:670192-699620 GCA_013396635.1 Penelope pileata
TGGGTTCCTTTACCGCTTGGAAGAGGAAGTTATCATCAGTGCATTCCAGGAACCTCTTTGTTTGCTGATGCCCCGCTGTGTTGTCCTCCCAATAGATATCAGGGTGGTTGAAGTTCCCCATGAGGACCACAGCTTGCCAACATGAAACTCTTTCTATCTGTTTGTAGAGGGCCTCATCAACTCAGTCTTCATGGTCAGGCAGCCTGTAGCAGACCCCCACTATGATGTCTCCTTCCCTCACCTTCCCGTTAACCCTAACCCATAAACTCTCTGGCAGCTCCTCATCCACCCCCATGAGGAGCTCCATTGACTCTAGCCAATCACTGATATAGAGGGCAACACCCCCTCCCCTTTTCCCCTGCCTGTCTTTCCTGAAGAGTTTATACCCATCTATTCCTATGCTCCAGTCATAAGAGCCATCCCACCACGTCTCAGTGACTCCAGTGACATCGCAGCCTTGCAGGTACATGCACACCTGTAGCACTGCCTGTCTGTTCCCCATGCTCCGTGCATCAGGGTACAGGCATTTAAGTTGGGCCCCCACTGAGGCTGACTTACCAGTTGGAGTTCCCTTGTCCTTCCCTTCAGGTGCTCTGGGTATAGAGAATTTCTGAGTATAGAAAATTTCTGAGTATAGAGAAGAATCTGGTGTTATGGATGATCTCAGAATGAGCTAACAGTATCATATTGTTGAAAAAACAGGCAAATACCATAGAGGACATGTAAAGGAGAATCTTATCATCTCCAGGATAAGTGAAACAACTCTTCTGCCATGAAATTCTTCTGCTTGCTTGTGCAAGGCATGCAGTACCATGCCCAGTTTGGAACAGCACAAATTGGGAAGGAAGCAGTCTGTCAAACAGCAACAAAAATCATCAAAGATGCAGAAAATGTAGCTTAATGAAGAAACACCTTTTGGCTTTCCTCACATTACCCATTCTTCTTGGGGTCTCTTACGAGGTGACAGGTGTATTTGTTGAGGTCATCTGACATAATTACATTCTTACCACTGCTCCTTATGAATGAATTATTTGAGGTTGTTTACGTCATCAGGTTTATCTTCACAGTTGCACCAGCTCAAGACTCAAGATTGACTTACAATTTTGAAGTTTTGCATTCCATCATTACTGATGTGAGCAAAGCATATTTGACATCTTCCTTTCCGTTCAATCATGCAATCTAAAGGTCTGAAAATACAGAGAAATCAAGCAAGGTTGTAACAACAATTTCAGTTAAACCATATTTTGCAGAAATCCATAAGTTTGCCTCCATCCACAAGGGAATGGTTATTGTTAGATCTTCCACTCTACACATAAAATCCTTAAAACCATTTTGCAGCTGAACCTTAATTTTAAAGGCATATAAAGTTCATATTTCTTCACTGCTTATGCACTTCTGAGGCTTTCGGTGATGCCCCAGACGTTTTATCAGTGAGTGGCTCAGAGGCTGTTTCAGGTGGCAAAGCCCAGCCCAGGGACAGGAAAGAGCCTGTGACACCTGGCGGCTCTGACTGCATAGACCCGCAGTCTGATGTGTGGTGGTGTTAAGGGAAAACATTCACTGAAGAAATTGTGTATTTCTATGTGGAGGTAACCTCCATCCAGCAACACAATGCTGCTAAGCCCGATTTATTAAGCAAACCAAGCAAGGCACAGGCTTTTCACCTCATCTCACGAACCCATATATCCTGACACCAGTGGGGCTTCTGCATGGGAGCTCAGGTCCCACGTGCAGCAGCTCCATCTCGGCCACATTCTGCCTCTGGGTGGCACTGGCCATTTCCTTTCCACATCGCCTCTATGTCAGCTCCCAGACACGATAGTAGGCTCACACCCTAACCCAGGGCCTCATCCTTGCCAGCGCAGCTGCAGCCCTGGCTGGCCTGCTCCAGCTCTCTTTACACTTATCAGCTGACCACATGGTCAGCAGGTGCTGACTGACCAGGCCTGCAGCCACGAGTAGGCCACACTAAAGCTCCTTTACAGCAGCTTATTCTTTCTGTAACATTTTGTTCCTGTAACTGCATGTTTGCCCAGACGCTTGCAACATGCAATGTCCCAAAAGCTTTTGTAGGGATGCCAAGGAGCCTGGAGAGGGCTTCAGGTAGCCTTCGTTGTGGCCTTCCACTACTTGAAGGGAGCTTATAAACAGGAGGGGCATCAACATTTTACATGGTCTGATAGCAATAGGACAAGGGGGAATTGATTTAAACTAAAAGAGTGGAGATTTAGGTTACGTGTTAGGAGGAAGTTTCTTTACTCAGAGCGTGGTGAGGCACTGGCACAGCTGCCCAGAGAAGCTGTAGATGCCCCATCCCTGGAGGCATTCAAGGCCAGGTTGGGTGGGGCCCTGGGCAGCCTGATGATGGGTGGCACTGCCCATGGCAGGGGGTTGAAACAGAGCGGGCTTTAAGATCCCTTCCAACCCAAACCGTTCTGTGATTCATTCTAGGATATTGCCATATCAACTTCCTTGTAGTTGCACTAGCTTTAGAGTTGTACAGCTTACAGCAAAGTATTAAAACCTTGCTTTATCCTGAGAAATGAAGGCTCATACCTTGCTGACATGCAAGTACTCTCTGTTTAGATCTTTCCCACTAATTTGAAATTTGAGTACTCTCTGTTTAGATCTTTCCCGCTAATTTGAAATTTGAGTTTTATCTTGCCTAGACCTTTCAATACTGGATACCATTCTGCTAAGTAAATAATGCTATTTCTAGTCAGGAGTACAGACGCAAAAGTAGGGAAGATCATTTCTGGCTATCCATTCATTAACCTGCAAGTCATGTTCTAAATACAAGCTCCCATTCCTGAATGCTTGTTCATTCTCTGGTAATCTTCATGTTGGGGTTAGAAGCTCAAATATGCTAGCGATGACTTGCTGCTGTGCAATCTACCATGAGAATAAGACACCTTTATGTGTTGGAAGCAGTAACTAACTAGGACAATTTTTATTTCCACCACCGTACACTAGCTTAAGTATATGTTGGAGGGTGTATTCATACATGTCTTTCGTGTTTTGTTACTGCAATTCTCACAATGTGGGGGGGGGGAAAAAAACTCACGACATCCCAACACTCAAAAAACAACCAAAAAATCCAGCTACATAAATTCTCTTCAAGCTAAGTGGTGATAACCTTCACATAACTAAGCAATTCAAAATTTTATGATAAAATAATGAATCCACCCCTTGGTTTGCACATTTGCATCCAAATTCAGCTGTGTTAGAAATTCTGGAGAACTGTACCGTGGAACAGGCAATCTGTCAGTGCTTCCCATCTCCTAGTCTTGCCTCTGTAAATACTGAGTAAGGGGAAGTGCTGCTTCATCCCCACGTAAGTAGCTTAACACAAAGTAGGTAAAGCCAATCTTACTTTTAGGGAGGACCCAACAGTCAGCCTTTACTGTGAGACACAGAAGTTCCTCACAAAAAGATAAACACTATCACACATTGTATTTACTGTATTCTACCCCTTTGAACAGAGTAGTTCTCTTCAATAGTGACTTGAACACCAGAAAATAATTTTAAGTATTATATAAAAGAAAACCTTGGCAGACATGTGCCATTCATTGTATTTAGTTATTTTATTTTTACTAACCAAATTCAAAAGAAATGCACAGTTAAGTTTCAGTTATTAATACACAGTTTTATAGAAAATATCCCCTTCACATTCTCTCCAATAAGCCATGTATTCAAACGTTTGCAGTCCAACTACAAGTAGCTTGTGTTTTCTTCTCCATTCCCCCAGAGGGACTTTTTCTACTTTAATATAAAGTATTGTAAATCTCTTATTTAAAAAGCAAAATTCAGGAAAAAAAACTTCTTGATTAAACACCTTCTAAAATCGCAGTCTGGCGTTGAACAATTTTAAGCAGTTTCTTTTGGTATAGTCATTCTTGGGTTTTTCAGTCAGGATGGGTCTCTACGTTAGATTTAAGGCAGACAATACACAGTTTAGAAATACATTAGCACATATTTGTCATGATATGGCATTTTCAGTAGACATCACCATTTTTTTCTAAATCATTGTGCATTTCAGAATGCTTCTTCACTATTTAACAACAGCCTTTTTCCAACAGTCGTCTTGTTCTTCTGCGCTTCCACTCCTGCCCTCCAAGTCTGTCCTCTGGGTGTATGTTCTCACACATTCCTGAAAAGTTTGCTTTCTTTACACAAGAGTAACATTTCTTCCTACTCCATGCAGCAACATCTTTTTTCATACATTTCAAGACAGTTGGCCATGTCTCAACCAAATGCAACAATCAAAGACTTGATTTCTAAAAACAATTAAAATAAGTTCACATCATTTTTACAGTCTTATTTGTCTGTATGTAAAGCAATAATCATCTCAAATATGGAAGCTTTTAATCAATAATATGACTTGGCAAAATTTGGGTTTCTTTTCTTGAAAATCCATTCCTCCTCTGGCTTATTACATGACTGTTGCAAGGTTGTGGAATATGTTTAAAGATGGATTTTGAAGCGTAGCATATTTATACTGATAGGCAACAAACCAATATTATATTAGACAACACTTGTTTGCAGAGATTTTTTAAGATACATTGTGCACTTACAGAAAAATTCTTTCACTTCAAACATAAGTGCAAAGCAGTAGTTAGTATTTTAATTCTACATTGTAGCAGCAGTCATGTATGCGTAAAACTGCACTCTTCCTACAAATCACAGCATTTTGGGTAGCATATTGACTACACTAAAGTGTGACAAATGCAATGCCAACTGAAGAAAGTTTCTAAAACAAAAAAAAATGATTCTGTTAATACAAAGACTATATAAAAATGTCATTATACAATTCTACTGTAGATTGCTCGTGAAATGCAGTTTTTTTTTTTTTTTTTAAAAAAAAAGGCTACTACATTTGGCGCTAGCAAATTCAACAAAACATTGCATTTACATCCTCAACAGTTTTTTGAGAAAACCATGATTCTGTCTGCTGCAGGACCTAAATATTGACACTGCAGGTCATCACACACATCCCCTGAGTCCTAAGCACTACTTGGTCCTATTCACTCAGCTGAAAATACTCATCCTGAATGATCAAGGCCTTTGCACAGACAGACCTGTTACAATGGACTATACATATGTTCCTGACCAACAGCACAAAATTACACTGCAGTGTAAAGCTATGGCTTTCTCTAAAAATTATGAAGTATTAAAGTAAAAAAATTCACAAAACACTTAAAAATTATCCTTGAATTCCACACTATGTTTAAGCAATCAAATAGACTATGTAATCAGTCATACTGTAGTAGAACAAGCAAGAGACTTTTATTCACTTGAAAAAATAGCAGACTGGAAGATCTCTTCATTGCATTACACAAACTTCCCTGAGATTTTTTACATAAATTATGTTTAGTCTACTACATACGGGAAACCAGTTAGCTAATGAGTGCCATACACTGCAAATTTTACATAGTTCCTGCATACGTTATCCCAGCTAAAATGCTGTTTCAATCGATGTTTTAAAGCTTTATCTTCTTTTGCTACAAAAAACACGTACACACAACCAGGAGTACAAATGCAAAGACATTCCTTGCATTAAACTTTCAAAATCATCTTCAAAGCAGTGTATACAAATAGAGAAAACATATGTTAAGTAGAACAAAGCACTCCAAAATTCCTTGCTGCTTAAAAAGTGCTTGTAAAATTAGTTTAAAACTTATCTAGGCAAGAGTTTTGTAGGAAGAAAACCAACAAAAATTTTTATTAAATGCAAGGGGCAGAAAGTGGGCTGGTGCCCTTATCAATCTCCCATATTATTAAATCATCATTTTCTATGAGTGACTGCGGGAGAGAATCATCATAGTGGTACGAAACATTACTATACTGGCGCTATGTTAGACTGAGCAAGGACTTTTTAATTTTTGTTTTTAATCAAGTTACTTGAACTTCTGAGAAGATGGATGTAATTAATCATAAATCTTAAGGAAGCCTCACAGTGAAGTAATCCCTCTGTTTCATAGAATCACCGGGGTTGGAAGGGACCCCAAGGATCATCAAGTTCCAACCCCCCTGCCACAGGCAGGGCCACCAACCTCCAGATCTGGTACTAGATCAGGTTGCCCAAGGCCCCACCCAACCTGGCCTTGAACCACACTTTCACAGATTCACTGCCACAAATTTAAAAAATGAATGCTTCATTTTAAATTCACATATGGATTTCAAGAGCTTGCCAGGTTGCGTAGACTTAATTGAACCCCTCTCAGCAAAAATTCAAGAACAAGCATTGTACTTTGCAAACAATATCTAAGTAAAAAAAAAAAAATCAGATTATTTGAATTTAAAATAAACAAAACCTGACACCTTTACTGTTTTGCGATACAAAATCATTCCTTAGTTTTATGTTTAGAGGCAAAACCAAAAATAGTTGCCTTGTCCATAAATCTGTTAACTCACTTCAAAAGTAGAATTAAGTGTATTAATCAGTTCAGATAACTTTGACCTCCTCCCAGTTCTCAATTAGTGGGATCACATTCTTGCCTCTAATTGAGTGTGAAGCAACTGTATTTCCTTTTTCCAAATGGTCTTATGCTAGGCTTTACCACAGAAAAAAGGGAGAATTTTGTAATGAATTGGTCCAAAGTTGAGTTAATGTGGTTGTGACTGGCCATATCAAATACCGAGCCATAAACATTCTTTTTAGGGTACTGGAAGGAACATATAAGACGATGATTATAACATCAAAGTAAGAAACTGGAGGGCACTTTCTGTATTTTAAATTTTCATTTTAAAAGTTCCCATTTTATAGGTACACTGAAGACTGCATAAAAATTACCAAGAGGGAAAGAAGAGCAACATTCAAAAGAAGTATGTTTGGCTTTTTCATATTCAGAAATAAACTGAAGACAGTCTAATATAAAATGACTAAAATTCTACTTTTCAATCACCATATCCTCAAATAAATAAAGGGAATCTAATACTTACGCAAGACAGAAAAAAAAAAGAGTAAGAAAAAATGGATAACGTGTTCGCTTTTTCCATTTTAAATCAAAATTTTCACTTGGGTAAGTTAGCCGGCTGTCCAAATTAAAAACAATTTGCTCCCTTCTCCTAAAAATACTTACAGTACATCACACAGCCTATTTAGTCTCTTTGCATATATTGTTGACCAATAACTCATTCAGACAGGCACATTAAAAGTCTCTGGATTATGTAACCAATTCCATTTTGTTATACAGAGAAACCACTTCAGCAACAATGATGAAAAGTTATAAAAGTGTATTAACAAAACCAAGCCCTTATGCAACACATAAAACAGGGTGCCAAGTCACTATAGTGACTAGAGGTCTTTTCTGTGTATCTCCGCTTCAATAAGGAAACAGTCTTTTCACTTCTTAATCTCACCATATTTTAAGTCACCTTTTTTGCATTGCCAAGTAAGGCAAAGAATGGTGTTGTAGACTGACCACATATTAGGTTATTTCATTCAGAAAATGAATTTCTCTCCCTACTGAGAATTTCAACGTTCTCAAAGTAACAAATATATCCTGATAAAGAAAACCAGCAGGATTCCTCAGTTTGCAGATTCAGACAGGAAATTTCACACAGATTTTACTCCCAGCAAAGATACATGCACATGTGGCACATATGTCAATTATACACAGCAGACCAAGTACATTTTGTTCTGCATCCTAATATATCCTCTGAAGGAAGGACAGTTTTCTCATCCACCCATGTTGTCCCTTATATGATCCACTCGCTGAGCAAGATCCCTAAAGGTGGGCCGCTGGTTAACAATATTGTTCCAGCACTCTTTCATGATAGCGTAAATCTAGAGAAGAAACAAAGAAAAGTCAGCATTAGGTAATCTGATACTACAAACAGTTAAGTTACTTTGAACTGCTCCAAAGACTCCAACTTAACCGTCCAGTTCCAAGCAAAAGCGGCACAAGAGTGTTACCAAAACTTACCTTGCTGTACCAATCAACTTCCTTGCTTGCTCCCAAAGACAGCAACGATTTTTTTTTTAAGTTAGTACAGAAACTGACTGATTTTCAAAGCTTGTAAGAAATTTAAAGTTACGTTGCTAAGTCATGTTCTCTTTACCTACACACACACCTGCTATCTGATTGAAAAAGAACAGTTATGTGATGTACTCTTTATTTATTTACATTCGTACTCTTCTCACTAATTTAATCCAGATCATAACTAGCTTCTCATACTTTCAACAATTTTTTAAGTGTTCCTTAAGAACTATCTGCACAGCTCCCAAGACAAATGTAGCTTTCAGTTCTTCACTTTTCAGCAAATCTCAAGTTCTTGCACTGACCTGAGTCTAAAGCAGTCTGTAAGCTACAGACACCTATAAGTTCTAAGACTTGTGGCCTTTTAGGATCAAAATGGGAAGAGCATAATTTCTAATAGAAAAGAGCCATTTCCATCTTGTTTTGGTATCTGAAGAAATGTAAGGCACAGGAACCTTTGCACTTAGAGTTTTAGTAAAAGAGAATTCAGAATTATCGTATTTATAGAATATTCAAGTTATCTATGAAAAGTCGAAGCTCTGCCATTCAACAACTGTTGTACTCATATGTATGTGCTCAACGGCCTCCCTGCCCCACCTCTACTATTCTTTTCCTTCTCTGCTAGACCACTTGACCCTGGTCTCTCCTGTCTCCGGTTTTGAAGGAAGTATTTCAAGACTTATTGCCAAGTGTGTCTGATTTTAAAGACAAGAATCACTCTGAGCTAGAAGGTACAGGAACAGTATAACTATTTTAGCTACATTCTCTCCTTACTGACTCACTCACTCAGCCCTACCAGTTTGACACAAGCTGAAGTGCACCTTGCTCAAAAGGCCAGTGAATTAAAAGACTTATAAATAGTAAGTAAACATTTTTAAAACCACTTGGAGTATTAGCAAAAGAAGAGAACACTGAATTAACATGTGCCCTGAAGATGGTTTTACAGGCATATACAGTATCTACAAAAAGCACAAATACAAAGGCCCTGAACACATAAAATCTGATTCATATACTTGACACTACCTATAGTCCGCAGGTAGCTCCTTGCCAAGAGTGCTTGGCAATGAGTAACATACATGATAAACATAGGTAACTATACCTACATTTGAGGAACAAAGAGCAGGAGAAGGAAATAATAAAGATAAAGGTTGTTTAAATCTTGGAATTAAATGCGATTAATTAAACCTTAAGTAGATATTAAGGTTTCTCTGCTAATAAATATTAAATTGCCAAAAAATCCACAGTACACAGTTTTGAACAAGATTGTTTATACAAGACCTCCGCAGAACAAATTCTGTATGCTATCTTTACTGTCTTAATAAATGTACATTTTTGAAACAGAAGCCTGAGTGCTTCACTATAGTAGTTAGTCGTAATAATCCTACTGCACATATTCAGAAAGACCACATTTTAGGCTCCTGAGTGAATATAATCTAAAAGATTATAAAAACAAATGTGATTATACCCATAATGCAGCTGATAAAATAATAGCACAACCATTCAGGCTGTATAAATTCTTCAGTAATCCATCCAGAAGGAAACATGAGGTTTGCATTTACCATGTACTCACCCTTACTGAGCACCTTTCAGACTACAGTAATACATTACTATAATAATACTTCACCTCATCAGGGCATCCATCTGGCCTTGGAAGTCGTCCATTATTCTTCAAAAGCTCTATCAAATGAAATACAATCATCTGCCCTTGTTTATCATTGCCAATCATGCGCATGAATTCCTGAAATGGAAGACCAACTACCATGAATAAGATTTGAAGGAAAAAAAAATATGCTGCAAAATCATTACCAAGAAAAAGCTCTTTATAAGAAAAAGCTTAGAAATTCTATAAACTTACTGTATACATATATATGCATACTGTATAGCAAAGATAAAATTATAAATGACAAGTCCAGATAATATCAATAATCACTGATTTTTTAGTGTGTGGAATAAAATAGGACTATATATACATGACTTAAAGCATTAAGTTAAAATCTTTTTATAATATTGATAATAATCTGATGATTATCTACTTTTAAAATAACAAAGTCTTACTGCTAATTCTAAAGAGATCCTTGAAATATTAAAACAAGATCTTGATGCTTTGAAAAACCCCTATCTAACAAAAAGCAGATAACATTACAAAATGTTATTATATATTGGTGGTGCTAGATATAAAAATGTTGTTATATATAATACTTTATGAAATGTATAAAAGAAGATGAACAAGACTAATCTGTAACTACAGGACAGAAAAGGCAGCATAATTAAAGCCAGCTAAAATGGTTTAAGTAAATCCTGCTAGCCAAAAATCAACACAACCCTGAAAGTAGATAAAAATACCTCTCAGACTGCCAGAGATCTAAAGTAAATCAGAAAACATTATTAACTGAGAGTAATTTCTAAACAATGTGAAGGAATTATTTTCTTCCAATGCTACATAGGTTTCTTTAATAACACTTGATATGAAAACGTGATACTACTGTTCCTAGAATGTGCAAATGGCTAAACTCAGTGGAGCAACATATAATTATAAAGATGATGACAGGCTGCTTTGGCTAATTAATAAAAATGAATTTTTCTTGATGCATATCAAGACAGCAGCCTAGCTGATGAAGTGATGAACCCAGAAAAAGTCGATTTATTCAAACTATATTCCATCTGAACCCATGACTTACTCCATTACCTTCCATTTCACAATCCTTTTGAAGAACTCCAGATGTCTGCAATGTTTGTTATTAGGCAGGGAGAGCTGTCCCTGCTTTGAGAGCTCTTTCTCCACTGCTTGGCATAGGTAGACATTAGGGGCTGACCTGTTGGAAAGGAGCTCTGCAGAGAAGGACCCGGGTGTCCTGGTGGACAGCAGGTTGGCCATGAGCCAGCAGTGTGCCCTGGTGGCCAAGAAGGCCAATGGGATCCTGGGGTGCATTAAAAACAGCGTGGCCAGCAGGTCGAGGGAGGTGATCCTCCCCCTCTACTCTGCCCTGGTCAGGCCACAGCTGGAGTACCGTGTTCAGTTCTGGGCTCCCCAGTTCATGAAAGGCAGGGAACTGCTGGAGAGAGTCCAGCAGAAGGCTATAAAGATGACTGGGGCCTGAAGCATCTCTCTTACAAGAAAAGGCTGAGGGAACTGGAACTGTTCAGCCTGGTGAAGAGAAGACAGAGGGAACCTCATCAATGCCTATAAATATCTAAAGGACAGGTACTAAGACGATGGGGCCAGGCTCTTTTCATCTGTGCCCAGCAACAGAAAAAGGGACAACGGGTACAAACTGGAACACAGGAAGTTCCATACAATCATGAGAAAGAACTCCTGTGAAGGTGACAAAGCACTGAAAAAGGCTATCCAGAGAGGTTGTGGAGTTTCCTTCTCTGGACATCTTCAAAACCTGTCCAAACGCTTTCCCGTGTAACCTACTGTAGNTCTTACAAGAAAAGGCTGAGGGAACTGGAACTGTTCAGCCTGGTGAAGAGAAGACAGAGGGAACCTCATCAATGCCTATAAATATCTAAAGGACAGGTACTAAGACGATGGGGCCAGGCTCTTTTCATCTGTGCCCAGCAACAGAAAAAGGGACAACGGGTACAAACTGGAACACAGGAAGTTCCATACAATCATGAGAAAGAACTCCTGTGAAGGTGACAAAGCACTGAAAAAGGCTATCCAGAGAGGTTGTGGAGTTTCCTTCTCTGGACATCTTCAAAACCTGTCCAAACGCTTTCCCGTGTAACCTACTGTAGGGAACCTGCTTTAGCAGGAAGTTGGACTAGATATCTCCACAGGTCCCTTCCAACCCCTATGATTCTGTGACTCCTTGATAGCTAAGTAATTGCTATCAAATTACTAAAAGCTCTGTTGAGGTCAATGCAGAGGTCTTCCAAGTACATTTTTGCCTACAACCATTGTTTAGCTCTCAGAACTACATTTGCCAAGACTGAGACACTAGTAACAGTGAGAAAAACCCAAATAAACATTTGAGTCAATTCTCCTCTGTAATGCCTGCACAGCAATGCTAGGTATAAGCAACACTGTGAATTTAATTTCCAATTGGAGTGCACAAGAAGTGTTTTCCTTCTTTTAGTGTGTGTGTGTCTTTAAAGACACTTCTTGACAGTCTGCAAAAAAAAAAAAAAAAAAATCTACTCTTCCTTTCCTGAACTTCAATAAATTAGCTTGGGTTTTGGTAAGATAACAAAGTAACTTTAAGAGTTACTTCATTTAAATCAACATATAAGTATTTGGTTGGCTCAGCCTTAGATTCGGAGGGCATTAAAAATGCTTGTCATGTTGCAATGAAACAGTTTCATCTGGGATCTCTCTATAAAGGATAAGAAAGACAAATCTATAATTAAACACTATAAAATCTTTTCCAAACAGCTGAGAGTTACAGGGTGGATTAAATCTGCACAGACTAATTTCGAGATATCCTTTGCTTCTTATAGCATGATGCTAATGCTTCTCATCATGCTGCTGATTCCAGTTGGATGTAGTCTTAAACACAAGATAAGTTCCAGAAAATGTTCGTTAACTACCAACCTATCCAGATACAGGACAAATCTGTATCCTTTTTGAAAAATTAAATAAAACAAACAAAAACCCTTGCAAAATATTAATCAGATACTTACAGCTGGTGGGCTTTTGCTCTTTTCAATGTAAGTGAAGAGTTCATACAAGACCACACCGAAACTCCACACATCTGAGGCCACAGAAAATTTGCTCTCTGTCAGAGATTCTGGAGCATACCTGCAACACATGGTAAAACGAATATTGATCTGTGTCACTTGTGTCTTTTTAGTTTTGAAGACGTTCCTTTTGAAAAGGATAAAAAGTAAACTACACTTTGTTCATATGCATTACCTTCACTAGTCAAGGTGAAGAAATACACTGTTAATAGCAGCTAATCGGTACTGAAGTAATGATATATTCCTGGTGTGTACTAAGGGTAAACAAGATTTTGATGTAACAAGGACTGGAAATAAAGAGAGTTAAAACCAATAACTAGTCTTCCATCACTTCCAGTAAGCTTTCAGTTGTGTCCCAGGCACTTCTGGACTTAATTTTTACTACTCAGTAAAAGGTACTGTTATGTCATCTTATTTATCCCTTAAATATTACATTTTAACAATGTCTATTGCAGCTATATAGATTAAAATCACAGGCATGAAATGGCATTATGAACACACAGAACTATATATTCTAAACGCAGTTGTATTAGGTTTATCCAACAAGATTTTGGTAGCAGGGAGCTGTAGGGTAGCCTCTGTGAGCAGAGCCGAGGAGCTGCCCCATGTCAGCTAGGAGCCAGCTCCAGCTGCTGCTCCAAAAGGGACCCAAAGCTGCCAGAGCTGAGCTGTGAGTGATGCTGACTGTGCCTCTGGGAGATCAGATTTAATGAAAAAACTGCTGTAAAACAGCAGCTGGGAGAGGGTAGTGAAAATGTGAGAGAAACAGCCCTGCAGAGCCCAAGATCAGAGCAGAAGTAGGGCAGGAGTGTTCCAGGTGTGGACCAGAAGTTCTCTGCAGCCCAGGAGAGGAAGCTGTTCACCTGTTCCATGGTGGAACAGATTGCCCCCCTGCAGCTTGTGGGCACCATAGGGAGGAGATCTCCATGTGCAGCCACTGAGGAGTCCACAGTGCAGCAGTGGAAGTGCCCTGAAGGAGGCCGCAGCCCATGGAGAGCCCCCACAGGAGCAGGGCCTGGGCTGGAGCTGCAGCCCATGGAGAGGAGCCCATGGTGGAGTAGGAGGTCTGGGGGTGTTGCCGCCCAGCAGTCTGCTCCTGAAAGATGGGCCCCATGGTACATTTACCTGAACATTCAACCACTTTCAAACCATCACTTTACCCTTGCTAATTAGTCTCTAGGACTTAACTCCACTTGGCCAACAGAGAGTCCATCCAATAGATCTCAGCTAAAGGATACTTATTTGCGTCTAGGGGTCCAAAACTTTGAAAGCGTACTGAGGAGTGGGCTCCTTCAGATTTCTCTCATCTCTAAATATATTCCCTGTGACATGTTTTAAATAATTATTAAGGTAATTTTCTTTTCTTTTCTTTCTTTCTTTTTTTTTTTTTTTTGGTGAAAATATGTTGAGAATTCCTACATTTATACAGTTTTGTGAAGACAAATATCATGCATCTGACTTTCACAGTGCTTTAAAAACTGACTTGGAAATTGCACTTCATAATTCCACAATATGCAAAACAACTGGCTAAAATCGCAAAACTGAAAACATGCCATGATTTCATATATCAAGAGAAGACTTACCAAAATATAGGACTTTCACCAGGTTCTTTCACTTTGTAGTACTCCTTGTCTTGTGGCAAGACTTTAGTCAATCCAAAGTCTCCAATTTTAACTCTGTTCTCGTTCTCCACTAAGATATTTCTTGTTGCTAAATCCCGGTGAACATATCGTTTTGTACCCAGATACTCCATGCCCTAAGCATAAAGTTCATAAACACAATAGAAAAGAAAGGTATTTTTAGCATTAAGTGGTGCACTTTCTCTAAAGGGATGAATTAAGCTCTAAGTTAAAAACCAAACACAGATTACTACCCAAATTGGAAAGCTTGAGTATTTGTCTTCTCTGTTAAGCTACACTTTCTGAATGCAGGGACTCTCCCTAACTGAAGGGAGCTAGAAAGAGCACCTCTCTGAGCCAAGTGTTTTATGATTACATAGCCAGATGGCTGTTACAGCTCCCTTCTGTATCCAAGTGCAGTTAGCCACTATTAAGCAAGAATAAACAAAATTTGGACTAAGCTATACAACAAGGGGCAGACGAGAAGCCTGTTCTTTCATTACACATCTCAGTCAATCATCTTTTCTCTATTTTTCACATCTGCTTTCCTAATTGGTTTATAAAAATTTATTTTATGATTCCTTGAATCTGACAGCAATTCTCTGGCTATATTCACACTTGTGCATCTTCTTTCTCCTCTGTATTGACCATTATTCACTAGCACAGTTCTGCTTTTATTGCATCTTGTGTAACAGTAACCCGTGGAAATGATGATCTGAAGCTGCCACCTTTTGCTGTATTTGCTTACCTGTTCTTACCAATAATATCTTAAATTTTCGCTATTAAATGAATTTGAGTGCAGAAGCCACTGTGTGAAGTAACAATCAAGCTAACATATGACAGCATTACAAAAATGAAAATTTTGCTTATATAGCAGTAACTGATGAACAGAAGTTGACAATGCACAGTGTTAAGAGATTCTTGATTCTCATATGTGAAAGGAAACACTAAGCAGGCTGTCAGTTTCACAATTTCATAAGAAGGCATGTCACTTCAACACAATGGAAAAACAGTAAATTATGCTCTAGATTGACAGATTCAAGCATTTGGGACATCAACTTTATACTTTTAATACCAAAAGATTTCTCTCTCTTCCTTTTTATTTTAAGTGAGAAACCTCTGAAAAAGTGCAATTCCCAAGTCAACCCTTCCTCTCAGACTCCAGTTACCTCCCAGTACCACTAGATGGCATTACTGTAAATTCAGAACATCCCATTCCAGAACTTTAAAATTGCCCTGTTCTCCACTAATCATTTATCTGCTGCTATCCTAAGAAATACGAAGTCTATCTTTTTCAAAGACAGACCCCTGGGTTTCAAATACACTCAATCTATGGAAATGCTACACCTTTTTATTAGTATTAAATATATTACTGAAAATAGTCCTGAAGTTTCTGTTACAATAGCCATTTTCCAGCCTTAGAGACACATTTACTTGAAATCATGCAAATTTTGAGGGGAAATCATAATCCTCTGGCATTACTTTAATGATAGAGTCGAGTTGAACAACATTATTTATTTCCATCTTTACTGTTTAAGTGCTAGCTGTGGGGCTCTCCAGTAAAGATACATGAAATACTTTAAGCGTTACGAGATGGAAAAATAAGTTTATTCCTAGCCTCTTCTCTAACCAGCCAGAATTAAGAAAAGAGAAAAAAAGAACATCCTCAAGATCAGACAAACCCTGAGAAGTTCATTTTGTTATTTGCTGTTCTCTTGCCAAGTTTCTTCGAAAATTTGACCACAAAGTTCTATTGCTTGCCACTAGAAAAGCAGCCCTAGTGACACAAGCTGCACGAGATGATTGCTGCACTGATCCGCGTCCACAGAAATGTCACTACTAAGCAAATGCCGTCTCTGAAAATGCTGCTTTTCACAGTATGAGATATGTACAAAAAATGTCACCAACGAGTCTGGACACTTTTCCCAATTCCCAGCAAGGAATCAAAACCACGTCAAGTAAACAAGCACATTCATCTCAACCCTCAAGTATGGGCATCTCTTAATTTCTCTCACATGTATTTGAGGCAAGAAGAACAGGCAAAGGGAGAAAGATTTTTAGCTTAAAAACTAAAACCAAAACAAAAGAGCAATGGAAATGCAGAGCAAGAAGAAGAGAGTTGAGATGCTGGAAGAACAAACATTCCAAGAGAAACAATAAAAGGAAAGGGGAAAAGGTGATAAGTTAAAAGAAGGAAAAGTATTCAGATCTAATTTTTGTAGTATGTACTCGCTACATTTTTAATATATAGTCATAAATCATATTTGAGTGCTTCCGCAGATTTAAATAACCAGCTTTGAAAACTCTTATTTCTTAATACGGGATTCCAAACTAACCAGAGAACCACTTGTCCTTTGACATTTTATCTAGACTGAAATTCTGCATTAGCTCCCATGAGGAGCTAATTAAACTGTTTTGAAGCAAAAGAATACTGAAGGAATATTAGAGCAATCAAAATAACCTCTGCTTTACAGGTAGCACAGTAATAGCAAGGCAAAGCACAACACATTCACTGTAATTCTTAGGCTTTGCTTCCCTTAGAAGTCAATCATAGATACTTCTTTAATGGTAAGTCCACGTGAACTTCCACATTCCGATACTGTGTGTGCCCATGCTTGGTCACATGAAAGCAGCAAGTTTTCCCACGTAAGTATCTGCAGAATGCAGGTTCTAGATCCCTTCCTCCCGGCTGGTGCTTAGCACGTAGGAAGAAGTCATTCCATATGCTTTTTTGGTTTCTCATCACCACCCTGCAGACCTGTAATACTTCAGTGCTTCCTGTGTATATGATACGTATGTATATACACACAACATTTTCCTTCATTTTCCTTTGAACCTTCTGACTTAATTCCTTTCCCAGGTTTTCCTGCCATACCTTGCGCTGCCAGCAAAATCCACCTTTCCATCCTCTGATTAGATGCCTCTGTTTCAGAGGCCAGGGTCCTGAGAAATGTTGCCACTGTGGTTCCTCCAGGCTTTCTATAAATCCTGAAGGTTTGCAAATGCAAGCTTTCACAGCTTCTTCTTGGAGTGAGCAGGGCAGACATCTTCTGACGCTTCAGGGTCTACCAAGATAGCCACAGAGTAAAATAACTAAGTGGCTACTGGTTTGTCTGTTCAAAAATCTTTGTTTATTCTATGAAAGATTCACTGTCACCTTACTCGTAAGGATGTGCTGAGTTTTAGACTTGTCCACATTTTCACCTGAAGGAAGGTTGTTCACAGTGACTTCGCATTGCTAACAACAGGTATTTTGCTGCAGAAATAATACTGAGGGAATTTCTCCTGATTGAGACCTTTTTCTGGAGAAGCACTTCTTGTTTTGGACCCACTGGTAAGAGAACTTCCTGAACCCTCTTTCAGTGAGTGGTCACACACTCAATACTTCCTCTTTGTGAGAAGACTGACACTTGCTACAAACCAGAAAACATTTTGTTTTCCAGCTGTATTGCAGACTGCTTGCCCATCACGGAGGGTTTCCTGAACACTACTCACCTGGACTTATTTCAGTGAATACATAAATAGCTAAGATCAGCTGCTGAAGGTGCATGCAGCATTCATCTGTGCATGCTGCAGGCTCGGCAACTAAAAGGTTTACAAAGTCAGTTCAGTTTCAAGAAGGGAACTATGAAGCTCTGCTCAACAGATGAAAGTTTGAATGCCTAGTGTCTTAGTTTCTAACTGAAACTTTCTCTCTTAGTGTCTGCTACAAAGCTGTGTTTTGGTTCTAGAAAGAAAACAAGGCTGATAACAACTGGCAGCNGGTTTCCAGGCCTGCCAGCTCAAACCATAACACCCAGAGAAGATCTCAGTTCTTGCAGAGATTCTCCTGCCTTGTTCTTGTCAGGTTTTATTAGGGATACCGCAGACAGAAAATGCCCTGAATGTGGAGGGCACAGGTTTACTAGATGGGGCAGTATGTATGGACTATGTATCCTGAAGAGTACTCATTAAGTAATCTACTGTTTCCATGTTTGACGGGGAAATTAGGGAGAGGAAATTTTAAAATATTTATTAGATGCCTTAGGGCAGGAAGGGAGTGTGTAAGCACGTACATGCACTTATCTTTTTTTTTTTTCTTTTTTCTCCTCCCCCCCACCTTTTTTTTTTAAGCTAACAAACAAGGAGTGAGATCTGAAGTGTTCATCATTTCTCATCTCTCAAGCACAACAACAGAATAAAGCTAGGGCAGGCATATGCCTGCCTGAGACAGTAAGATCTCCACAACAAAGATCAGATATTTGTCTCCCTTTTCAGAACTGTATGCTTTGGGCATTTTCATGGCCGCCTCTTCACACAGAAATGAGTTACTTTTGCTCCATTAGATCAATAAGTTAATATTATTTACATTTTAAAGTAAATTTCTTAATTATATGAATGCTGTTATAGATATTCATCTCTAAAGCCACTAAGTCCTGAAATATCTGTTACAGTATGCCATTGAACACTTTGAGTATACTAAATCCATTAAAATTTTAATTCAGCTTTCATTAGAGAAAAAAGAGGTTTTAATTCTTCTGAATGATACATTAAATAATATATTATAACTATATTTATATACTAAATAAATATAAATGATAAATATCATCCTTCAATCAGTAGATAGACTAGTCTCAGCATCCTGTATTAAGGATTATTAAGATACTCAGAATGTTGTCAAGTTCTTGAATATAAGAATACGCGTTACTATCTTTTTGAGGGTTATGTTTTGCTAGCAGCCCAAGTAGCCAGCAGCTACTGTAAAAGATATATCAAAACAACTAATTTTTGTACAAAAAGGAGAGAGGAAAATCTGTTGAAAAATATCAATAATCTGAAAGCCCTCTTACCTTGCATATCTGAGATGCATACAGCAACAGCTTTTTGTGGTCCAGCCTCTCTTTGTGTTTCTGCAGATAATCTCGTAAACTTCCATAAGGTAAATATTCCATAATTAATCGCAGATTCCTACGACCTTTTACAAGATAAATAAAATATTTTTTTGCCATTTTCCAACACAAAGTTTCGAAAAAGGTATTTACAAATGAATAAAAGAAATAGAAAAGTCTCATTAAAAAAAATGCAGCTTACTGTATGTTCATATATATACATATATTTTATCTGTTATCTGCATTTTTAAGGAAACACCATTTATTTAAATATGACAATAATGAATATATGCTTAATATACATCACCTCACAAATACAATTCTTGCTAAAGTAAAGCAGAAGTGCCACACATGTACATCTGTGTTTATGTAACTCCTCCTTTCTGCTGAGGTAAAACTCGGAATAGCAATTGGCATCAACTTGTTAGCAACTTCACAATCTTCAAAACTTAGCCTGATTTTGAACAAAAGACCTTGGGCATAAATTATGCTTTCACTCAATTTCAACACCATCAGCAATTCATTCGATCTGGACAGGCTGGATAGCTGGGCTGAGGTCAATGGGATGAGGTTCAATAAGGCCAAGTGTCGGGTCCTGCACTTTGGCCACAATAACCCCACGCAGTGCTATCGGCTTGGGGCAGAATGGCTTGAGGACTGTGTGGAGGAGAAGGACCTGGGGGTGTTGGTTGATGCTCGGCTGAACATGAGCCGACAGTGTGCCCAGGTGGCCAAGAAGGCCAATGGCATCCTGGCCTGTATTAGAAATAGTGTAACCAGCAGGAGCAGGGAGGTGATCATGCTGCTGTACTCAGCTCTGGTGCGGCCGCACCTCGAGTACTGTGCTCAGCTTTGGGCCCCTCACTACAAGAAAGACATTGAGGCCCTGGAACGTGTTCAGAGAAGGGCAACAAAACTGGTGAGGGGTCTAGAGCACAAGTCTTATGAGGAGCGGCTGAGGGAGCTGGGATTGTTTAGTCTGGAGAAGAGGAGGCTCAGGGGAGACCTCATCACACTCTACAACTTCCTGAAGGGAGGTTGTGGTGAGGAGAGGGTCGGCCTCTTCTCCCAGATAACTACTGACAGGACGAGAGGGAATGGCCACAAGTTGCGCCAGGGAAGATTTAGATTGGATATGAGGAAAAACTTTTTCTCTGAAAGAGTGGTCAGGCACTGGAATGGCCTGCCTAGGGAGGTGGTGGAGACACCGTCCCTGGCGCTGTTCAAGAAGCGTCTGGATGAGGTGCTAAGGGATATGATTTAGTAGCTTAGTGGGTAGGGATGGTGATAGGAGGACGGTTGGACTAGATGATCTTGCAGGTCCTTTCCAACCTAGTGTTGCTATGATTCTATGAAATGCTTCCGTTTCTGAAACTTTCTTCTGCCTAGATGTTATTGTGTAGGTAGTACAAGAGGTGGTATTATCCACCCTGGGACATCACATTAAGTGAAAAACATGAACAGTTAAAAAATGGTTACATCTTCCCTACTTAACCCCAAATTCATTTCTAAGAAGACTTTTGTACTTCAAGCAACTTAAGTCAAAATGGTACTTCCTTTCAATTGATCAAATTATGCAATGAGCTGACAGAATAAAGCAAATCCATCTTATAATGAGAAGTCGTATATAACTAACCTTATTTCCTTTGATTTATATTCTCTAAGTTTCAGAAAAGCTATTGGAAAAGTTGCAAGTCAGTGACTATTGTAAACATGTCTCTGAACTTCTTGGTATACATGCTTAGGTATACAACTGAAGGTGTATTCAATATAGCACATACCCGCACTGTAACATACTCCTTTGTATTTTACAATGTTATCATGCTGCAGAGATTTAAGTATTTCAATTTCTCTTTCAAAGTCCCTAAGGTGCTCTTCTGTGCTATGTTGTAGCTTTTTCACAGCCACCACCTCTCCAGTATTATCCTGTAGGGGGTCATAGCGGCACATCTCAACACTGCCAAAATTTCCCTAGATCATAAACAGAAATACTTGAATTAAAAAATAAGTCCACACCATTCTCTCTTTCCCAGTATTTGTTCATAATTATCTCAGAGCTCACTGTACTATAGCATTAATGTCATGTAATAAGTTTTATGTAATATCACCCAATTATTTATGTGAAATATCACAAAACCTCCCTGGAAGAACTTCTACAAGAACTTTCTATGAGAAACACGCTCTATGAAAGGATCCAAACGATACTGTAAGAAAGGAAGACAAGGAGAGTAGGATAATATCCATTCATTTTCACTTCTTTCTTCACAAATTTTTACCTATACTCACATAACACCTGCTGGGATACTTCTCTTCCTGCTTTTGTAAGAAACTGCACATTAAGGCTCCTTCTGGCTCTTGGTCCTCCTCTGTTTTTCAGTAGTAGTTCTTCCATTTGTTTCTCTTTTCTACTTTCTTCCTTTCTATTTTCTTTACCTTCATTTTTGCAGTCATCATCTACAACTCTGTTCCCCTCCCTATTCTATTGTTTGTAGACAACAATCACCTGCAAATAGAAGCAGCTCTACTACTTTGCTTTCAGCCTTTTTCACTATTATTTGGAGTCAAATGGACATGTAGCTATCATGTCAATTACCAATACAAGAAGTGAGAAATCATTCTGGAAAAATGGTACTTGAGTGAAGTTCTGTTAGCTGCACTAGCTCATCTGTCTAAGCATGTTTTCCATATATCTCTTTCTTAGGCAACTAGAGAATTTCCAAATATCCTACCTTGCCAAGCTGCTGCAAAAACTTAAGATGCCTTTCTTCAAATTGTGTTGGGTCTCGATCTTCAAAAGCTCCAGAAAATCCAAGCGCTCCAGTTCGCATATTTGGCAACATATCATTTTCTGTCAATAACTCATAATCTGAGGAAGAGAGAAAGGAAGAAGAAAGCATAGAGAACCAAATAAGGAGAATGAAAACTTATCACAATGCTGGCATATTCTACCTTTGCTAGGCATACTCTGACCTTAGTAGAATATTAACGTTATTCATTTCTACAAAGTAATTTGCAGTCATGAAGACAAAGAGGTATTACCGAACAGCCAAGTACTTGTCTTGACTCATAGCAAGTCTCACTTTAATTTCCAAATACACTTTTTTACAGGTCTATCAAATTTAGCAGCTATTGTGCAATGACTCCACTACTGCAGAGAGAATAAATGAAAACTTTACACGGGCTTGTGGTAACATGCGTCTTCCACTTAATAAAAATATCTTTTATTTTTCAGAGAGAAGAAAGACCTTCACAGATATATTTGGCTAAGAGACTAGAATGTATAAGGTCAGCATTAATCAAACACAAAAAAAAAAGCTCTAAATGATAACATTAACTTTTAACATATTCTCTACTACAACAAACTAAACAGTAATAATGTAATATTCTATGGGATTGCTTTGGAGAGTGATTGTAGGTCAACATCCCAAAATGGAAAGCACCATATGAAAATGAACCAACAGCAATTAGGATATTTTCTGTCTACTCCTGTCTTTTTGTATCACAGACTCAAACTCACCTGGAGTGAACAAACTATTCAAGTCACGTATAATTGCCCTAAATGAAGGCCTGAAATCTGGCTCATAATCCATACAGTTGTTTATAAGGTTTGCTAGCTCTGTCCAGTTGGGAGCAGGAAGTTGGTGTCTATCTTCATAAAACTGTAGTTTCTGGAATTGAAGAAAGAAAAGCCAGTTTAGCATACAACCGCAAAGAATTGTCATAGCCATAACATTCTGACCACAGCAGGGAAACAATACAGCTCTCAATGTAGGCTTGTTATCTCAGCAACATGCACACACGACCTATTTATGTCAAGAGCCAAGGCTGGCAACGTAGAAGAACTGGCATAATTTACAGTAACCAGTTGAAAAACTCCAAGGCAGTTAATTGTGGAAAGTAAGAAAAGAGAAAAAGATGGTGTCTCCGTTGTTAGTGATTTCATGAAACTTAAATTGATTGAATCCAGCAGAAAGTTCTACCCACTTGTGAGCTGGGTAATCTCCCCTAGTAGTAAAAAAACACTGGTATTATATAAGAATGTGGATTAGTAGAAGCGAGGAGGGCAACTTCTGAAATGCATAACTGTCTAAAAGCTAGGTCTAAAGCAGACCTTGAAGTCTATTCTAAGAGACTGTTACAAAACCTGAGAAACTGGACCAGGCTTTGTGAGAAGTAATAGTCCATTTGTAATAATAATAATATGAATATTTATGGAGAGAAGTAATTACCATTTGCTTCCAAATAAAGAATAATTAAATACATAAGAAATAATATTTCTGCAGAACACATTTCCGTCAATACCCCACCCCTTCTTGAGACAAAATTAACATTTCTGGTTTAGCTAAAAGAATTGTCAGCAACGCATACAGTCTTACAGGATTCTAGGTATTTAATTACAGCATAACTAGAATAATACCAGTCACATAAAAACCGGCAACAGAAGACATCCTCAAATCATCACTTCTGATCATCGCCTATCAGTAAAAGTGTAGTTTTGCTTGAAGTGCTTTATGGGCCACACCATTCTACATGCTGATTAGTTACAACAGCAGATGTTTTGTAAGTATCCAAAGAACTGTTATGACTGCAGATCCAGTAATACTCACTCTTGAAGAATCCAGTGCACTCAGAGGTTTGTCTCCTCCACTGCAGATTTCCCATAAAGTAGTACCAAAACTCCACTTATCTGTAGCCAGGCTTAATTGCTTTGAATTCTCAATACATTCAGGTGGAACCCATGGTATTCTCTCAAGAAGAACTGTGCAATCATGCAAAGGAAACATGATGTTAAGATCAGTAATGAAACCAGAAAATTCTAAAATACATTGAATTCAGTAAAAACAGTTACAGTATACATAGGTATTTCATTCTGCAACGTTCTTGTTCTTTCCTAGAAAATACTACAGAATATATATAAAAGTAATACTTATAAATCAGAATAGAGAATCATTAGTTTTATTGCAAAATTAGACTAATGTTATAAGAATTTCTTAACCTTATTTCCACATTATTTTTGCTCTGACTTCAATATTTTCCCTAAAGTTATCAAGATTTAGTCACGAAGGAAATAGCTGGCAAAGAGCCAAATGTACTTTAGTGGTTGTTGACACATTGTGGCACAGCAAAGTAATCACAGTGAGCAATTTCCCATTTTATGATTTTTGAAATTTTAATACTGACTTCAGTAACAAGTTAAAAGATGTTATTGCTCTGATGCAGATTTAGCGCTTCTTAAAATGAGATATTTTTAGTATCAGTGGAGGCTTCTTACATTAAAAGAGTGAAAATTTATTGGACTATAAGCATTATGCTGCTTACAGTCTCTCAGATACATTATTTCTTCTGTGTAAAATTACCAGGTCTAAAGCATGCTCATTTTTCCCAAATGATTAAAAAGACAAGGTGAAGAATAATAAGATTACTTGTTTCATTAGCATAATGATCTTGTAAGCATAATGATCTTGCACACACTTTATATTTCTTTTAGTCTGAGTTCATTTTGTTTATAAAGCAGTAAAATAGCCTTGATGGCAAAAGTGACAATCCACTGCTTTTAGCATCATCAGTGACTTCAGGTATTCACCAAGAAATGTACTGGAGATGATTTTCAAAATGCTGCCTGGCAGTTGAAAAGTACATTTACTTGGAGTTCTGAAAGCTTCTCCAAACTACAGAATAGAGCCACTTAATCCTGATCAATAATAGGATACTTAGCCCAGTGAATACCTGCAGACTTATTCATGGCACCTTATAGAATGCTAATAGTACTACCAGTGAAAAACATTTGTTTAGAATGAGAACAGCAGGAAACATTCACACAATGGATAATCAAGGCTTTTTATTTCCTGTAGTTATTTGCCAAAAAAGAGGATAAATTCAAAAAACTTGCTGACTAGGACTGCAGGGATTATTTTAAAGTGATAGAAGTATGTAGTAGCTTACCACAACAGAAGTACATCAGATAGTCACAAGAAAAAAAATATCTTAGTTTTCAAGTCAGAAGTGTTAAACAAGAAAGATGACACGAAGACTTACTATCTCTCGGCAAAACTGTAATACTGATGCCAGGATCACTTAGTTTTATGAAAGGAAGGTTTCCAGATTTTCTGTCCTCCTCTCTGATAAGCAAAATGTTTTTTGCACAGACATTCCCATGAACAAGGCCTTTATCCTCCTGATGAACAGAAATTCATCTTTTACAAACAGACAAGAAAATCTTATGATTGAAGAGGTATTTAAAAGAACACTTTACAGCATAAGGGGGGAAAAAAAATGATCACAGATAAGGTTGATCAAATCTCACATTTCACACCAGTTCCTTTCAGAGTTAGATTTTCTAGCCAATTTTTCAATCTTTTTAAATATCTACAAAGACTTGTGATTTTATAACTATTTAATATAAATTAACTTAAGTGAATAGATCCATCGTCACGATACATTTAAAATAAACAAACACAAACAGTTAAACTCCATCAAAAGTAAAGCTAATATAATCACATATCTTGTTTCAAATAATGACCTTCATGCTGAATTACACAGACAGTACATAGAAGATTAGGACCTAATGCACAAAAAGAATGTACTGGCAGTTTCAACAGTGCAATTTTTTCCTCTTCCAATGGTTTGTTACTGATATCATCAGGAAATAGTTTATGTTCAGCATCACGAGATGAGTTGGGAAGTCAAGCAAGATAATTTCCTCCAGGAATAACGTACTGGAAAAAAACTGCTTTTTTCTTGTTTCACACTAAAACAAAATGTATTAAAAAAGAATGAAAAAAGTTCACTACATTCTGTGTAAGATACAAAAGTCTGTCTTCAGCTATCTACCAGCATGACATTATTTTCACACTCCTCATTTAGTTTCAAGTAGTAGGACAATGGGTTAGTCAATCTACATGCGTTAACCTGAAACAATTCAGCCACTAAAAAACTGAAGAATAAGCTACCTACCAGGAAATGCATGGCTAGTGCCAACTGTTTGGCTACTTCCAGCTTCCACAAGATATTGATAACATTTTTGTTCTTTTTCAAATACGTGTCCAAGGATCCAAATTTCACATATTCTTGTACAAGGATATCTGATTTAAAATGTCAAAAGAGTGATGATTGAAAACAACAACAAATAAAGGGAATTTCAGGGCAGACACTACTGTAATGTTACCCACTTCTTTAATATCTGCTGTGAAACTACCTATAAATTCAAATCTGTACGACATCTTAATATTGCCACAAATATTTTATGTTGTTTACATTTATTCAGGGTCTGAAGGCTTGCCTAGCTTCTTCTCAAATGCGAAACAAGACTTACTAGTCTTTCTTCTGCAAATCAGGTTTCAAACTTAAGAAATCCAGTAAGCATTCAAGGGCACAAATAAACAATGTACTTTCTGATAAGCATAGTACTGTACAGTAATGTGAATGCAATGAATCGAGTAACATCCATTTCAAGTCATTCACTTCTTAGTTACTTACAATCTGCAAACTTATTGGAAAATAAGGTAACTTTGATGAATAAAGATGCTGTTGAAAACAGATCAATAAAAACTTGCAATATAAACATTTGTGTATATGTATGACAGGTATCACCATGCAGTCACGTAGCAAACAACACATGAAACAAGATCAATTTCATAGTGCTGCACAATCTGTTTCAATATAAGATTTCAAATTGCAATCTAAAATCTGTGCTCTGCTGCAAGATGGAATGGAACAGTGCAGTTGGAAGGGACCTACAAAAATCTTTGTGTTGAACTGCCTGACCATGTCACGGCTATCCAAAAATTAAAGCATATTATTGAGGGCATTGTCCAAATGCTTCCTCTATAGGAAGCCTGGTCCAGTGTTTGACCACTCTCACAGTAAAGAAAATTTTCCTAATGTCCAGTCTGAACCTCTCCTGGCAGCTTTCTACTATTTCTGTGTTTCCTGACATCAGTTCCCAGAGAGAAGAGCCCAGCACCTCTGCTCTCCTCTTCTCCTCAGGAAGTTGTAGAGAGGATGCTCACATTGTAGTGCTTTTTAGACTCTGAAAACACTGGAAACTATCAGTTCTGTATTTTGCTAAGGAAAATGAACTAATTTTTATAACACACATTTTATAGACAGAATTTTTTTTTTAAATAACATTATGTGAAACACTTGTTCTCAAGTCTATACATCAAATGTATGACGCAGAAACCACGCATTCTCTTCTTATTTCTTAGTAAGTGCCTCTTAATAAAGATGTTGTAAGCCTTATCTTCAGAAATAAAACAGGCCACAGAGGGGGACTGTAATCTAAAGAAGAAATAATAGCCACCCTTGGGTAAATTGGAATTTACTGTTTGTTTAAAATGACACATTCCATCTATCTTTAATTTTATATAAAGCTCCTTTGCATGATAACATAAATAAACCAGGAAAGCCAATTGTGGGTGAATTTTAAAAAAGAAACTGGTATTATGAGTTCTCAGCCAAACACGGTGCTGCCTTTTTCAACCTCTTAAGAAAAGTGACTTCCTATACAGAATCCTCCCACCCCCTGCACTGCAAATTCCATTTCTCCCAATGGAGGCTGCAATCCACAAATCATACAGTTACTATGAAAATGCTTCATTTTGTTACAAATCGCTAATGAGATAACAATTGTTTTAGTCCAAATTGACATTTCTGCCAAAGACTGAATGAAGAGAAAAACTGGTGAAGTGAGATATAGTAGTGCATATTTGAAGACAGCACACAATAATTGGACAACCATCCAAAATTCAGATTTCATTATGAGGTGCTGTAGATGTATACCAAGTGTTCTCAAAAGCCTATTAATAAACAATTACAATGCAGTAAGCTAAACTGAAGACATATTGTACTTTTGTAGACAATACATAATCTTTACTATTATTAACATTTGTAGACTTTTTGTGAGAGCTGTTTCTTCCTCCTGCTTTTACAACCCTTCAATGGCAAGCTCTAATGTCAGCAGCATATAATTAGTGAAGAAGATAATTTATTTCTACTTACTCTCCTCTCCACACACGCAGACTCCGTAATTCAATACCAAATGTTTGTAAGAAAGTTGGCTCATCATACTTGCTGCCTCAAAGAAGGACTATGAGAAGGTGAGAGTGAGAGAAAATAATTCAGTGGAAACAAAACTGCACCACATAATTTGTATTAACTTACTAAACTGTGTGCACTTCTAAAAACAATCTCCCATCTCATTTCAAAGATCGTCTAAAATTTTTCCTACTTATTTGTGGATGTTACTTGCTTTGGTTTGTGGTTTTTCTGATTTTTCTTGTGGTTTTATTTCTTTTTTAATAACAATCCACACTCCAGAAGGGTTAGCAATCACTTTTTTCTGCAGGCAGGTGTTCCTCCACATCTTATAGGGAATCTTTTTTCCACGTCAGTTAAGTAAACAATGAACAAATTCACGATGCACTACTCAGTTTCCAATTTATTCTTTCATAATGCACTATTCAGTTTCCAATTTATTTATTCACAGAACGCGATAAAGTTAAAAGACAAGAACAACTGTACCACTCATCCAGCACTGAGACCTTGCCTGACCTCGTTATGAAGTTTTCAAATGCTTTTATTTCTTTAGTCATTTTTCTTTTTTTTTTTCTTTTCGGTGTTATCTCCAACTATGCTTCCCTGTGTACAGATTGTTTCTCTAACAAGATGTGGTTAAAATCAGCCTATTTTCCTTCAGGTGGTTATATTTATATTTCTATATTCTAAGTCCCTTTGACAACTGATTTTCACTTAACTTTAAAATATTATATTATCCAACTTCTTAAAATATAGGTTATTTTTATTTTCTTTTTTGCTTTTAAATGTCCAAAGGGTATATCTATGATTTTAGCTCTCAGAAACTTCTTTTCCTTTTTTTGCTAACATCTTAATATAGGTTTGTTCTAAACAGTTGTAAAGTTCACTGAATAAGAGATTGGTTCTCTTGGCTTACCTCAAAACGCTGCTAGGTTAATTAGGAATGTGAAATGATTATATAATCAAAATATGTAATAAAGAACCATACGAAGTTAAACTAATATACCAAAGTTCTTTAAGTTTTCACATACAAATTCTTGAGCTTAATTGCAGTACCACTGTATGGGTTTCCTGCAAAAGGGCATTTCAGGTTTGCTCACAGCTTCACTCAAACATTGAGACCTTACTGAACATGGATGATTCTACTTATGGCAAGTGTTCCTCGTATATTTACCATGTTTTATGACTTGATGTGAAATGTTTATTTTTATCGGTGAATTAGTAAGATTCCAAAAAAAAA